>JAPPVO010002853.1:0-13813 GCA_030407325.1 Camellia japonica
TCACCCACTCGGTGTCGTAGTCTGACATATGGAGGCATTCTTCTTCTCCAACAAAGAATAATGCAATATCCTCTGAGACAGTAACTGTAGTGTTCCCATCTTCGGTCTTTGGCTGTCAAGTGCCTTGTTTTTGTTCTCTTTTCAAGGCATAACAATATTTCTTTATGTGACCCTCCTTGCCATAGTGGTAAAATTTGAACTTTGGCTGGCTCGTACTTTCTCTGGATTTCCCTCTGTCTTGAGATCTTCCTTTCCTGCGTCCTCTATTTTTGCTTCTTTCTCTATTTCTGTCTCTGCCTCCACTTCTGTCTCTATTTTTTGTGACGAGGACATGAGCTGATGTCCACCCATGTCTTTCTTTCTTACCTTTTCACTAAATAAAGCATCTATAACTATGCTCATGGTTAGTTTTCTTTTTGGTGCAGAGTTGCTGAGGGACACCACCAACATCTCCTAATTGTCTGGCAAAGAGCTGAGTAGTAATAGGGCCTGCATCTCATCATCCAACTTTATTTTGACAGTTGCCAGTTGATTCACCAGATCTTGAAACTCACTGGTGTGTTCAGCAACAGAGGTACCGCCTTTTAGCTTTAAATTTACAAGTCTTCTCATGAGGAGGGCTTTGTTTCGAGCAGTCTTCGACTGGTACATGCCTTTTAACTTCGTCCAGAGAGCATATACATCAGTCTCTTGGGCGACATGGTGGAAGACACTGTGATCGATCCATTGTCTGATCTGGCCAATGGTTTTCCAATTCTTTCGCTTTTAGTCTTCGTCATTTTCCATTGCTGGTTTAACTCCATTAAGCTCGATGGGGTCAAACAAATCTTGGCAGTATAGGACATCCTCCATTCTGAGCTTCCAAATTGCATACTTGGAAGCAGTCAGCTTGATCATATATCCCAAAGTCGACGTTAATTCCTTTATCAACACTTGTCTTTATAGAAAATGATCTTTGTCTGAAAATCAGGGTTCGTTGTTGAGTCTGGACTGGTCAAATTAGCCAGAAAAGCACTTTAGATTGCCAAAAGAAAAACTGTAAAATTTTGAAATCTGATTGTACAGATATGTCCGGAATATTCCAAATAGTTGGAAAGCACTATTGGATCATAAAAATCGGACTCATAATGACTCAGATCAAGCTAAAATAGGTTAAATGGTTTAGATCAGTGCAATCTGGTATGCATGAGAAGCATCAGATAATTCCTCCGGTTCGGTTGGCATCAGGTTGACGTCATCCACGGCGGCGTGGCTTGGCTAGTGGCTCGGCTTGGTCAGCGACTCCAGTCAACGGCTTGGATGGCTCGGCTTCGATTTAGCTTGGTCAACGCGACGCGGTCAGCGGCTTCGGCTCTGCTTGGCTCTAACTCGGCTTGGCGGGTCCACTTAGCGGCTTAGACGATATCAGTGGCCATCGTTGTGACGTCAGGTAACGGCGATAGGATCACGTTAGCGCCTGGCGAACTGGGGATGACATGTGAGGACGTAGTAGCGCATCACAGCGTGTGGTCACGGCATCACAAAGCACATGACGGTGCGTGGGGACTCCTCCGGCATCCTTTTACGATGCGGTTTTCACCTCCGTGCTCGTCTCGTCAAGAGCTTTAATTTGGTGTGATCAAAAGTGGATTTCGACCACTTTGATTTCTGGGCAATTTTTGAGAACACACTCTATTTTTTGGAAAAATGACCAATGTGACTCTGATACCACTTGTTAGGATCATGGACACCTAGAAAAATAAACACCAAGCAATCACACACACAAATGAGACACAAATATTTACGTGGTTCGGCCCAATGCCTACGTCCACAGAGCAGAAACGAGAATTTCACTAAAACAGAGCAAATACAAAAACAGAGGAAGAGATAAAACTCTCACTCAACTCACAACTCTCTTTCTCAAATTTCTGATACAATTCATTATCTCCCTCTCGTCTCTATTTATACACAGAGAGAGAGAGAGAGAGAGAGAGAGAGAGAGAGAGAGACAAACCTACCAAAATTTCTATCTTCTGTTGGTGAGAGTCAACAATGGCAACAAGGTGAAGAGAAGGGGGAGAAGCCCAGCTCAGACTTCCTTCACTTGTGATGGAAGTCCTCATACGCCATCCTTTCTTGACTCTTTACTCTGCATGCATGTGGTTGGAGCTAACGGAAATTAGGTGAAAACATTTCACCTACCTTTTCCCTTTCTTTTTCCAAATCCCTAATCAAATACAGCGTTAATGAATTGGGTTCGAAGTTGAATGAACAAATTTTTTTTTTTGGGGGGCAAAATGGACTAAATCTTCTTAATTGGTTCTTAATTTCACATTTCTGTACAAAGAAAAATGGATCATTTATTTATGATCTCACCTGAGATCAAATGAGTTCACACTTACGACATTCTTGACTTGAAATTTCAAATCTAACAAATCTTGTAGTAATTCATATTCTCTTTTGTGAAACATTCACCACAAGAAAATACATTTTTGGCGATCATTTTTATCGACTAAAAATATTTTGGTTGTCAAAAGTTATGGAGTTGGTGACCAAAAATTATGTTAGTTGGCAAAAGTACAATATTTAGCTACTAAATTTTTTTAGTCGGGGTATATTGCTTATTGGTGACTAAAAAAAAAATTTAGTTGCTAAAAATGTCACAATTGGCGACTACAAAAAATTTAGTCACTAAATTTGCCACAATTAGCGACTAAAAAAATATTTTAGTTGCTGTATAGTTAGTTTTGGCTACTAAAATTATTTAGTTGCCAAATGAAAAATAAAAATTTACTTTTTATTTTTGGCGACCAAACGTTTGGTCACGAAATATTTATTTTCAGCGACTAAAAAATATTTTAGTCGTTATATAGTTGGTTTTGCCTACTAAAATTATTTAGTCGCAGAATGAAAAACAAAAATTTATTTTTTATCTTTGGCGACCAAAAGTTTGGTTGCTGAAAATTTATTTTCAGCGACTAAAAAATATTTTAGTCGCTGTATAGTTAGGTTTGGCTATCAAAATTATTTAGTTGCCTAATGAAAAATAAAAATTTATTTTTTGTCTTTGGTGACCAAACTTTTGGTCACGAAAAATTTATTTTCAGTGACTAAAAAATATTTTAATCGTTGTATAGTTAGTTTTGGCTACTAAAATTATTTAGTTACCGAATGAAAAATAAAAATTTATTTTTTATCTTTGGCAACCAAAAATTTAGTCACCAAAAATTTATTTTCAACGATTAAAAAATATTTTAGTTGCTGTATAATTAAGTTTGGCTACTAAAATTATTGAATCACGTAATGATAAAATAATTAATTAATTAATTATTTATTTTTTATCTTTGTCGACCAAAAGTTTGGTCGCCAAAAATATATTTTAAAGGGAAACATTTCAAATTTTTTGAAGGATTATAAAATTAATAAACCACACTTACTAGAGTTAAAGTCACACAAATCCAAACCATGCTCAAACCTCTTCCTTCACCATTGCCGGAGTATCGATAGCAGGAACAGTGATATAGCCTATCTTCTTCGGGTTCACATCATCAGCACCATCAAAATCATCATCTGAATCACGGAATTCAAAGCTGTTGGGATAGGCGAAAAGAGACCAGATCAGGTAAAGAGTTCCGGCAGTGATGGCGCCACAAGCAACGCCTAACAACAGAGATCCAACGTCCTTGAGAATGCCCTTGGTGCGATCGTGTAATGAGGCGTGGAAACCAAGAGGCAGTGGTCGAATCTCTTCATCAATTTTGGATCGATGGACCAAGGGTGAGGGGTGAAAGGGGAGTAATGTGAGTTTGGGGTTGGGTGAAGAAAAAGGTGAGGGATGGGTCGGTGGAGGTGGGGTTTTGGAGAGAGAAATTAGGGTTTTGATGGAGGAGGGGGTTGAAGGTGGAGGTGGTGGTGAAGAAGATTAGGGTTTTGCAGGGGTGAAAATGGCAACCTAGCCTTGCGTTGGCTGAGATTGCGATGAGAGCTAGTAGGATTGATAATCGGATGAGGAGGAGATGATGACTCGAAATCACCATTGGTATAGCGACCCCGGTCTTTTCCCTTTTGATTATTGTATCCGGACTTATGATCCGTGGATTCCATTGTTGTATTATTGTTGTTGTCGTCCTTTAATCCCTTTATTTTGAGTTATAGGATATGTTGGGCAGATTATGTTGCAGGTTGGTTGGGTTTGAAACCAAGAGTTGCTGCCCAGTTTTTGGGTTGGTCGCTCGAGCGAGCTTTTCTTCGCTCGAGCGAGGTCATTGTTTTTGTTTTCTTTCGCTCGAGCCAGGGTTCCTTCGCTCGAGCGAGCTTTGCGTCCAGTACATAGACCTGAGAGATGTGTTTCTTGGCTCGAGCGAGCTTCCTTCGCTCGAGCGAGCGAGGTGTATGTTTTCGAGTTCTTCGCTCGAGCGAGCTTTCCTTCGCTCGAGCGAGCTTCTGGGTTGCAGACCTGAAGCATCGAGTTTTTGGCTCGAGCGAGCTTCTCTTCGCTCGAGCGAGGATTTCTTGTGTCTGGTCGCTCGAGCGACCAGGTCTTCGCTCGAGCGAGCCTATCAGATTTAAATACGCAGCAGCGTTTTAAAACAGTTTTTCAGCCCTTTCAGTTTATAAAACCTAGGTTACGAGTTCTCTCTCTCCCAACTCATCTTCTCTCCTAGGTTTCATCTATTTAGAGTGAGTATCTAACCTAGTTCCTTCATTAAAAAAGTAGAGTGGGTCGAGGGCTTCCATTTAATCTGAACGGTTGTTGATTTGGAGCACTTTGGAGTTTGGGCTATCATCTCCGTCTTCTTCTTTTTGGTTTCTTGCTTCGAGGTAGGGATTTCCTACTCCATTTATACGCTTTAACCCTAAGTGTTGGTATTTTGGTATGTGGGGGTAGTTTGGTAATTTTGGGAGAATCCTTAGGGTTTTGGCTTAGATTAATTTGTATAATTAATTTAAGGGAAAAATGTGGAATTGGGTTTAATTCATGAGGTTGGGGAAATTATGAGATTAATGATATAGTTGGGTAGTTTAAATACTTACCTATGAGAATGTTGATTTTACATTCATTGTTGTATTTATTTCCTGTTTAGAAATAACTGTTTTGTGCTATCGGTGGAGGATAGTCGTGATTGTTGTAGACCTTGTATGTGGCTTAGGTATAACTGGAATTACGTCACTTATGTTGACTGTTGAATTAATACAGAACATTACTTGTATTGATTATGTGTTGTATATGGCAATTGTGTGTTTCATTGCATATGCATTTTGTTTTGGAGGAGATAGGGGATGAACTCCACGGTTTAGGGGAAGATAGGGGATGGACCTCTAAACCGGATTTGTTGGGAGGAGATAGGGGATGGACTCCAATAGCATCATTCATATGTGTGCTTATTGATAATAGCAATATTGCTATTTGTTGTTGATATGATACATCATTATAATGTGTATCAGTTGGAAGTATGGAAGTGTTGTGGTTTGAGCTTTAGTCTCATTTATTTTTGTGACATCTGGATCA
The DNA here is from genome assembly GCA_030407325.1 of Camellia japonica. Lineage (NCBI taxonomy): Eukaryota > Viridiplantae > Streptophyta > Magnoliopsida > Ericales > Theaceae > Camellia > Camellia japonica. Next base: position 5,489 of record JAPPVO010002853.1, read on the forward strand.
CTATTATAGTTGGCCAGGTTCTGAGCCATAATGATATAATTGGAAAGTTGAATAAATATTGGAAAGTGAAAGGTGTCATAGACAATATGTCATAGACAATGTAGACATTCGTGTCATGAAATTGGAAATTGATTATCTTGTGTTAACCATGTATCGAATGCTAATGCTTTAGTTAATTCTTATGCTTGGTTTAGTATTTTTCTACTGGGCTGTGGCTCACCCTATATGGGAACTTCATTTTCAGGTTCAGGTGGTTCACTACCTCCAAGGACTTAGCTTGTGAGGATTTGGACTCGAAGACTTGCTTTATTTTATTTGTTTTATTTGAACAACTTGTAAACTTTCAAGCCTAGGGCTTTATTTGTTTTTGAGTTAGAACTCATGGAATTGTGTCCAAGTGTTGGCTTGGCAAGATGTGAGCCCATAGGGCATTTATTATGATGTTTTTATTTCATGGTACTCTGATGAATGGAATAAGATACTTTATTTCCTTATAATTCCGCATGTTAATATTATGTATTATGGGTTTATTTTTGAGGGCGTTACAATTGGAGATAGAGAATTGTAAAGAATCTGACTGAATGGTAGCCATGAAGAATTGTATTACACAATCTCTCTCTATCTCTCTAATCTCTAGTTATATTACATTAATGGGTGGCGACGGCAAGGTCTTTACTTTGGCCGAGGTCTCCGAGCACAACAACCCGAAGGATTGTTGGCTTGTCATCGATGGTAAGGTATATGCATTACTTTTATCATTCTCTAATCTGATTTATACCCATACTGCTTCAATTTGAAAACTTTTACTTGTTATCAATTTTTTTCTTCTTCTCTTATTAGACCTAATTTGCATGTGTGCTTGATTTATTTGTTTTATTTAATCAATTGTGTGTTTTTTTTTTTATGATTTTACATTAATATTTGTAGGCATTTTTTATTAGTGGGTTTGTTTGGATTGAATGCTTTTAACAACAATTTTGATTAGCTTTGAGGTAAATTTTTTTGAGAACGGAAGTCTCTCTATAAATGTAGTGACTAGGATTGAACTGTTGTTAACCATTATCTACAAACTTTTGTAGATAATGTGTTTGTTAAATTGCCAACATGAGTGTTCTTTGTCGAGTAGGTTGTATAGAGCTTGTTTTAATGGTTTGCTCTTTTACTCATCATCAGCCATATATATCCATCTTTTATCACCTTAGTAGAGGGTTGCTTTTCCTAATTGCTTCTCGCCTCCTAATTTTGCCCCTCCAATTTTTTAAACCTTACATATCAATTCCAGTTTGCCAATTGCTCTGGCACTTGCTTTGGCAACCATACTCTCACAGGCAAGTTGCTAAGGTGAAGTAGGGACTGTGACAGATAAAAATAACTAGACTGATGAGTTGCAAGAAAATACAACAAAGCATGTGAATAGCTTCAACTTCAAGGGTAAAACTGTAGAACCCACCACCAGATTTTTAAGTTTAAGCTTACATATCTAACATAAAATTTACCATGATGACGGGGAAGGAAAAAAAGAGTACTGACCTTTTTTGTTATTTTAATAAAATTTCTAGAAATGATTACTAATTGATTGCAAAATTTGATGGGTCAAATATTTTTTCGTTTTTGTTTGTCTCTCTTGTGTCCTAATTTCTAGAAATAGCTGGTGCTGTATTCAATTGCCTGGATTCAATGTTGACTATTGTTACTGGTCTTAGTGTCCGAGATCCATTCTTAACACCAATGGACAAGAAGGATGTAAGTCAAGCTTCCCATCTTTGTATGATTAGATATAATAGCCAACTCTCCTTCTGTAAAATTTAATCTCAAACCCCTTCATTTGAAATCCGCATATCCAAACGTAACCTCTGTGTGTGTATATTTATACTAGTGATGGGTGTAAATGCGATGAGTTTGATGAATGAAGAAGATAAGTTGAATTTGAAAACTGTTAGTAGTTATTAGCAGTCGATGGCATTCTTGAAAAAAAAAAGAAGTGACAAAGCTTCAAAGCTATTTTGAGCTGTGTGCTCTATATAAAACAATATATATATATATATATATGATGTGTTTTTCAATGTTGTCGCTAATTACTTTCTTGTTTGTTTGAAAGTTATACTTTTCCTAAGCTTGTTTGATAACTATTATATGACAGGTGGATTATTTGCTGAAGTTATTTGTCATGTTTATTTGATTATGAGTCACAAATTAAATGGTCAAGATTATCTATTGTTTAAATTGTTTGAATAGTGGTAGAGGTCATTGTGTTCTGAACCTAACTATGCTATTCAATAGTGTTCTGCAACTTAAGTAATACAACAACTTAACAGAAAAATAAAATATAACAATTTAAGAAAGGTTGAAAACAGAAAAAATATATTATTATGTAAAGAATTACAAAAGGTTTATGACTGCTATTTGGGGGGTTTGTTGAGCATTCAGCTTTACCGCTAAAGAGGATAAACATGGGAAGTAGTGTGGTATTGGAATCCCATTCTTTTTTTCTTTATTTATAAATCTGTTGTAGTTTTATCATCCCCATTTTGTGATTTTGCAATTCAAGTGTTGGAGTTCTTGGGCCTTTTCGCCAAATCTTGTTGTTAGGTAAAATGACTTCATTTTTAGTTCGCTTTTGATTAAAGTTGACTCCACCAAAGCTACACTAAGTAAGCTTGAATAGGGCCAATTGAGCCTGTGCTAAGCTTCTCGTTAATCAATGAAAATTCCAGTGCTCTAAGCCTGGTACCTTCTTCTTGTTCTTGTTCTTTTTTTTTTTTTTTCAATTCTAAAACAAATGGATTGAAGTTTTTAGAGTTCTTAGATGTAGACACTTAGCTATGATTCTCAAAGCATATCAAAGCATATTGCTTATGCTTCATGTATTTGGATGGCTTGGTCAGGGCATTGGCCACATACTGCCACAGGCCACCATCTCTGGCAACCTCCCAAACCTCCAACTGCTCCCTTTAGTAACTCACAGAACCTAGGGTTTTATTTGAGTTCTCTATTTGGTACTATTTCTCATCAAACATGAGTTTAAAAGAGAAATAGCCAAGATAAATGAGAAGAGGAAGTCCAAGATAAAAAGAAAAAAACAAAATACCCAACAAGTTGCTTGTGCTTGTGCTTGTGCGCGGTACCAGTGCCAATGCTTTTTGGTTATTGTTTTCGTTGTATCTAATACTTGTACTCCATACTTGTATCTAAATTCATGTAACAAAGAGGTTAAAGCATGTCTAAATACCCAAGTGTATATTTTGTGGACACTTTGGCTACAAATTAAAGTTATGAATGAAGGTGTAAATTGAGCTGGTGGTAGAGAAAAATATGATTTGGCTTGAGCTCCCAACCTATGCCTGTCACTTGAGTGTGAGTTCGAGTCCATAGGGGACTTGGAGGGGAATGTAATATCATTAGACTGACATGAACTTCAGGACATGAAGCTTTAAAAAGTTCAATTAAAGTCACCTAGTTATTTCAATCATATATGCTATGTTTTACTGACTGTAAAATTCACTAATCATTGAAAACATGGCATTTCCTAGTGAGGCCTGACCTGGTCTATACCATTCTCTCTTGTACTATTTTTATATAGACTCGCATACTGGTGTTTGGTTTGAGTTTGTGTCCAAGTGTCTGATTAGTCTAATTCCATGTTCAAGGACTTGGTCATTTTGTGTATAGAAATTAGAGTATTTTTTGGGAAAATTTGTGTTTGTTGTGAGTTATGATTGATGGGTTTTATTTTTTTGTTTCAATTTGATGCTGTTAAGTGCAGTAATTTGATGATTCAGAGCTCGGTTTAATTGTTTAGGAACAAATTTTGTGCGTTCTTGAGCTGTGATACAGAAGAGCTGTTTTTCTTAGAATTTGATTATGTTGAAGAAGAAAAATTGTTCATTTAAGGGTTGGAATGTAAGGAAGAAAGTAAGGATACAATGTGAGGAAGGAAGGATATGTTGTTACTTGGTTTGTTTGTTCTCATGTGAGTTGTATATCCTTACTTACTGGTTTTGTTCTCTTATATTTTGGCTACATGTACTCAGTGATGTGCCCTTGCAGGCTTTCCTTTCATGAAATTGTTCGTATTATGGGACCAGTTGTAGACGTCCCCAAACGTCCCGGGAAAGAATCCCGTTTTGTTCTTCTGTGGGTCTACTACAGTTCAGGACTCAATTTGTCACGGTTCTTAATCTGAACCAAAGAGTCCAAATCCGGCAAATCATTTTTTTGAAAACAGATTTTTTGTAAAGAAGTGCCAAACATGGACTGCTTTGCCAGATACAGAGTCGCCACCTAAATATTTATTTTGGGGGAATTTAGGAAACCCTGATTCGTTTGCCTAAGGCCACGTGTCCGTCATCACCAAAGTTGCCTCGGCTCGGGAACTTGGGTACGATTGGGGAAGGTCAGCTATGAGCACCCCCGCTCGCCCGATCAAAGATCGGCCTCTACTAACCATGATATCTTGTTTTGAAAACATTATGCATTCCTATTCCGGTTATTAGCCTAGATTTACTACGTGATGCACACAGCAAAACAAGTATAGACTAGATCGCCTAATTTGGAATAAAACATTGCATATCCGTTCGTTTGGAAAACGTTTTGAGATTTTGCTACTCGCAAGTAGGCTAAAACACGGATTTCAACGAGTTGTCCCAACTCAAGCAATCTAACCTTCACCCACAGGCATTCAGGCAGTAATATCACATAAACAACTAGCCACATGGTAAGCATGCTGTCATGTTAGCATTCACACTCATGCGAGATGCTAAAGCATAAATACTTACATCGTACTCCGTGCCAAAACAATAAACTAGTTAGTAATCATGCGTGATTCCTAGTTCATGTTAAAATGGCTAATGCGTCACATGCAAAATGCAACTAAGATAGGCTCGGCTATTCTACAATGACATGTGAAATGCTACAACTAACACATATTCAATTTTGAAATTGAAATACAAATGCAGTTAGTATGATGCGCCGAGCCCGGTGCATGCAATACGTATGAATGATGCAAACATGCATAGCATAAGGATGCTAAATTAAATATGACCTAATACTAACCATCGAAAGCAGGTAAGTAAAAGGGAGAAAGAAGTGGGGGTTGGAAGGCATGCACACACGCACCCATACTTATTACAAATTTGCCCTCGCTCGGAGGGACCGAAAGAATAATACAATTAATTAACCTACAAGCTAATTAATTATTACAGACCGATTAATTAATTAACAAATTAATTAATCTAATGAAAGCAGTAAACAACCACGGGAAGAGGGTCCAATGCATGCACGCTCGGTTCCGCTCGGAAGTCACTACCATGCACAAGATGCCTCTACTTTGACTGTCCTACCCCTCTGAAGACTGCACAAGCCCCAGGATATGCTCTCTGCACACTGTGGAACACCATCGGATAGGAGGAATGGCCACCGGCCATGGAGAATGGTCACCGGCCACAAATTGAGTTGTCGGCCACTTATGGATGGCCGGTCGACACTGAAAATGGCTGGCCGGCCAAATCTTCCTGCAGAATCTGTTTTGACAGCAACAAAGGGCAAAACAAAGCATGGCAATGCATTTCAAGCAATGTATGCACCAATCACACTCCTTATCATGTGTATGACTCAAAGGAGGATGGACCTCAATTCTCGAACCACCAATCGCGCATTTTCATACATGATGGCCCAAAGAATCAAGTGTGCATTTTAATTTCAAATGCAATGCAAACCAAATAAGGAAACAAAGGGGCTTTCAACCTCTATCATGGCTTGATCAAGATGTGAAAGATGCATGCAAATGCAATGCAACCTAAGTATGTTAACTAGGCATGCAACATGAGCGTATGGGAAGCATGCAAGGCATATAACAAGCATGCAAATTGAATGAGCATACAAGGTACAATGCCAATACACAAACATGCAAAACATATGGCATGTTAAGCAACCAAAACAAGGAGGAGAATGCATGCCAAATGCAACACCATTTCAACATGCAACAACATGTCATAAGCTAAGCATGCAACAACATGCCAAGGGATGGACTTAAACTAAATTAGGCAGCCCTTAAACAAGCCTAAAACAGTGGCCAACATGCTCAATAATGGAGGCTAAAACACATACCAATAGACATGCATGCAAGGTCCAAGACTTGGGCATAAAAGAGAGACTTTTAAGCACACTTGAAAGGATGCAAACATGGATGCAAGGCATACATGGAAAGCTCTGAAATCATGTTAGTGATGGTGTCAAACCAAGCAAGCAAGACAAGCCAAACATGCAACCAATGGTCCAAAGCCTAAGGCAAGCCAAGGAGGTATTGAACTACCCTTAACAAAGCCAAACATGGCATGAATTGAATGACCAAAATCAGAGGTTTAGTATGTTAAAACAAAGCTAAAAACACAGTGACATGGCATCCTAGGGGGCCTAAACATGATGGCATGCATGAAGGCCTAAACATGAAGCATGAGATGACAACCTTATAAAGCATTAAAGGGACATCAAATGCAAGCATAAAAGCACATCATGAGGTCTGAAATAACATGCCAAGTGGTTCCAAACCACTGAAACAAAGCAAGGATGGCATGCTAGAGGGGCCAATGCTTAAGGCATACAAGAGGGATTACATGGTGGCTATACAAAGCAAAGCATGGATGACCCAAACAACCAAAAACAGTCCTCAAGCACACTAAATCATGCACAAAAGCTTCACAAAGCTGAGCCAAAATCATGCTAAAACAAAGGTCAAAGCTTAAAGCATGTTAAGGCCTAAACATGGCATTACAAGGCATGTATGTTAAGCAAGCATGGTGTACCAAAACCAACTCAAAACAGTGCTAAATCATGACATAATAAGCACAAAAAACAGCTAAGGCATGGTCAACATACACTTAAATTAGATGCTCCCTCAAGAGGCAAAAATGGCCCTTTTCAAGGACAACAAGGAGAGGGGGTGGCCCTCTCCTTCTTAGGACCTCAAGGCACCATCCTCACCTCTGAAATCCCTCAAGATTTCAATGGTGAGGAGGCCCAAACACAATAGTCCCGGAGCTCAACCAAAATGGCACAAAACAAGGGCCAAACAAGCCTTAAGAGGGGTCAAACAACCCTAAAGCTTAAAACACCCTTAAACAACTATTTAGAGTAGGCAAAAACAAGACTTTTATGCGTTATATGCTAAGCTCAAAAACAGATGCAAGACAGTCAAAAAAGCTTTGCAAAAATGGGGTATTTAAAGGTAAAGTCCTTACGCTTGTTAACCCTCTTCAGAAATGGTAGACTAGCTGGTTCTTTGAGCTCAAAACCACCCAAGAAGTCCAAGAATAGCCCTCTAGTGCCTCAGCTCCAAGAGAAGGTGTGATAGTGGGTGTTTGTGCACAAAAGTGAGGCAAAACACACACAAAACACAAAAGATAGGAAGGTATAGATATAGGATAGATACAAATCCTAACCCTAAAACCAGAGCCCCTCTGAAAATGTTGTCTAACCCTAAAAGAGGGAGAGGAGGCCTCCTCTTATAGAGCTTCAATCTTGTAAGCTTACAAGACAAGCTAGCTAAGAGGGAAATCCCTCCATACACGTGTATGGAGGGGAGCCAAGTGCATGCCAGCTGCATGAAAATATCTGCAAAAGTAGATGCACAGTAGTCGGCCGGCCAAAAATGCAATTGACCGAAAAAAGATAGCCGGCCGGCCATCTATAGTGCTGGCCGGCCAAACATTTGGCCGGTGGCAACAAGACACAGCCAGTGGCCTTAAGCCATGGCCGGTGGTGTGTGGGGATGGCCCACAAGCCATTCCCTGCCCCTCCAAGGCAAAGCACAAGTGTTTGGTGCAAAACCAAACACAAAAAGTCGAGTCGAGAGATCCTGAGGCAAGGCGCGTATCCGAGACCTCCGGGAACTCAAGACGAACACAAACATGGATGATCACCGAGTGTTCAAGTGGTGACGTCCAAGTCTTGAGAACGATCAAAAATGGTGGTGTCTACAGTTGCCCCTCTTTGACAGAACTCGAAAGTCATAACAATGACGAGAGTGATTGTCAAAGCCTAGAGACGACCCATTTTTGACAAGGCCGAAGACTTAGACAAAGCATGCAAGACAGACAAGATATGCGCCCGAAGGCAGGGGCAAAATGCAAGACAATGCACAAAGCCGAACATAACTTATGATCATGCAAAGAAAGCTGTAACGAAGCATAACATGCGACAGTTTTAAGCAAGCGTACACCAAACTACACTACAATGCAGAAAGGATGTAAGAGAATTATGCAATTCTCAAAACGTCTCACTCGGAGGATACAATACCTGTTCGGCTCGTCTGGTTGCACCAGCCTCAAA
>JAPPVO010002854.1:0-16768 GCA_030407325.1 Camellia japonica
TCTTATTTGGCTTAGGTGGAAGATTAATTTTGTCATGAATTCTTTATTTCGTCACTAAATGAATTTGTCATGATGAAAAATATTGTCACATTTTGTCACTATTACCCTCAATGTGTGACGAATTTTTTTTGACCTTATTTCATCATTTTTAGTGATGAATTTGCTTTTATCTTTATTGGTAGCTGTAGACACCCCATTTTTGACCGACCTTAAGACTCAGACGTCACCGATTGAGCGCTTGGTGATATTGCATATCGTGCTCGTTCAGAGGTTTCAGAGTCTCGGCTGCGAGCCTTGCCTCCGGACTTCCGGACTCTTTTGTACTTTACCTCGGTTTGCGAACCAGGCTCTATTTTCTCTGTTTTCTCTTCTTGAAGGGAGGGAGAGGTCTCGTAGACCATCTCTCAGTGGCCGTAGGCTACGTTTCGTGGTCGTAGGCCATTTTTCCCATTTCGGAGCCCGGTTCCCGGTTTTCGGGGCCGTCAGGCCGTGTGCCTCGGTTCGGGACCGCCTAACCACCTCCGTTTGCTCCGGTTTTTGGCACATACCTTATTTCCTCCCTTTTGAGGGACACTGTGGTCCGAGAGACCGACTTCGTGGTCGAACACCACTTCCGGTGTCTGACAGTCAGTTTTCGGGGCCCCAAACTACGCGTTTTGGCCCCCGAGCCTTGCTTGCAAGCATTGTTGGGCTCCGACCCAAACTAAAAATAGTCATATTTTGAGCTCCTTTTCACGTTTGATTAAGGACCTTTTTCTGTTTGAAATCCCCTTTTTACACTTTGTGTTTAAATCATCTTTTAGGCCTATTTTTGCATGGTATTTTAGGCTTACTTGTGAGCTGTTTCGGACTTGGTTGTAAACTACAAAGTATCTTGTTTTGAGCCTCTCTTCAACTTTGTTGAAGGGCTCTCAGCCTTTTGGGACCAGCAGCTACCACTTGCCTTTATATCTCACTTTTTGGCCATTTTGGGGGGAAATTTGAATTTCATTTCCCCCCATTTTCCCCCCTCTTTTCCACCCTCTTGTGTCTATATAACAGACCCCCCAGCTGTGTTTTAGGGGTTAGAAAATTTTGCTTTGAGCCTCTTGTATTGAAGCTCTCTCTCTCTACACTTTAACTCTCCAAACCTCTCAAGTCCTACACCCTTTTCTACACCACCACCTAGCACCACACCACCACCTCCATTCCAGCCACTTGGAGCAGCTTTCCAGAGCTGAGGAGCACCATTTCTTGTGCCAAGAGGTTGCCAAAGATTGGTCTACAAGGGTGAGTCATTTTTTCCCTCTTTTGAGCTCATTTTTGCATGCTTTTTTTAGCCATTCTTGCTTACACTTTTGGGCTCCGACCCTAACTGAAGATAGAATTTTTTTGAGCTCTTTTTCATGTTTCATTAAGGGCCTCTCACTGTTTGAGACTTCCTTGTTGCACTTGCTTCTTTACCTCTCTTGTATGCCCATTTCTTGCATAGTATTTTAGGCCTATGTATAAACTGTTTCGAGGCATGTTGTAAACTGTAAAGTAGTTTATTTTGAGCCCTTCTTCAACATTGTTGAAGGGCTCATCACTGTTTGGGCCCCCCTTTTGTCACTTGCCTTTATATCCCTCTTTTGGCCCCCCCTTTTTGCATGATTTGTTAGCCTCTTATGCGTCTGCTTTTGGACTCTAGTCCGAACTAAAAATGGCCTTATTTTGACCCCCTCTTCATGTTTCATTAAGGGTCTTTTTTTGTTTGAGGCATCCTTTTTATACTTTGTGTTATAGCTCTCTTTTTGGCCTTATCTTGCATAATGTTTTGAGCATACTTGCACACTGTTTTGGCTCTGATCATAAACTGTAAAAAGTCATATTTTAGGTCCCTCTTCAACTTTGTTGAAGGACCTTCATCTGTTTGGGACCAGCATGCATCACTTACTTCTTTGTCCTCCTTTAGGCCCACTTTTTGCATGAGAGTTTTGTCATACTTGTGTCTGTTTTTGTGGTTTATGGTAAACTGTAAAACATCATGTTTTGGGCCCCTATTCAACATTGTAGAAGGGCCCTTCTCTGTTTAGGGTCAACAGCTGTCACTTGCTTCATTATCTTGCTTTTGGGGCCATTTTTGCATGCTAGTTTAGCCCCATTTGCGTTCTCTGTTTGGCTTTTCTTAGAACTGAAAATATGCTTATTTTTGGGCTGTCTTGATTCTTTCTTCACATTCCATGTTCAAATAATGCATGCATTGCATAGTCATAGGTCATTTCGTATGCCTAATTCCATGTTTCGGGACCTATTCCATGCATCGGGTGTTGTTTTACCATCTTTCGGGGCTGTTTTGCATCACTTATTGCCTCTGAAATTTGCATGATAGTATGCCATATTCCATGCTTTGCCATGTCTTGTTAGAGTGGCATTTCGTGCCTTAGGGTCGGTCCTCGGTTTGCGTGCACGCGTGCACGCATCTCGAGTTGTCTCATTTTCATCTAATGGCCTCCTATGTGAGTGTGGCTGAGGTCCACTTGTGTTGGTGTAAGTCCATTATGCATTGTGTATGCCATTTCATTTCATAGCATTGTGTATGCTAGGTGTATGTTAGTGCATTGTGTATGCCATGATTACCTCGTGCATCGTGTATGCCATTTCATAACATTGTGTATATTAGGGTTGTATCTTAGTTTGCATTCATGCATGTCATGCATATTGCATTGTGTTCGGGGTAGGAGTTAGCCCGGGCACGGGAAACGAGGTGCGTTTCGTACTCCGAGTGACGGAATGTGTCTCAATTCCCAGTCGCCGACACTCCAGATTATCCATGATGGAGTTAGATTTTGTCGTGTTTTCATGTGCATTCATTCCACATCGAGTTGTGCAATTCGACTCCTCGGCCATCATGCATCGAGATGCGTGATTGGTGGCACGAGGATCGAGGCATGCATACATTTGCGAAAATACATTGCTATGCCCCTTTCCTGCTCTCTGTTGCAGCAAATTAAGAATCAGCAGTCTTCTGAGGCTTGGCGCGCTTTCCAAAAAACCATTGCAAAACAGAGGCTAATTGGGGCATCACAGTGGATTTCCGCGCAAAGGCAACCCCAGACATGCATCATTCATCATCCGAAGCGGAATCAAGGCAGTCACTGGCTTGCATGCCAGTATTATTATTTTTTTCTTAGTTAATTTGTAAATTAATTAGGAATTTGTACATATTTGGACTGTATTATTTGGACTGTACTATTTATTTGGACCCTCTGTGCGAGGGCAATGTTGTAATAAGTGTGCGTGTGTGTGATGTATGTCTTCCAACCCCACGTCTTTCTTCCCTTTTATTTACCCGCTTATGATGGTTAGAATTAGGGCATATTTCAATTAGCATACAGTATGATAGCATGTTTGCATTCATTCATCTGTTTTGCATGCACCGGGCTCGGCGCATCATACTAACTGCATTTGTATTTCAATTCCGAGTTGAATACTTGATAGCTGTTGCATCTCATATGCCATGTTTAGAATAGCCGAGCCTGCTATAGTTGCATTATTGCATGTGTTGCATTAGGCATTTCTGTATAATTAGGATCATGCATGATTTCTAATCAGTTTCTGTTTTGGCTTGGAGTACTCGGTGAGTTTTTATGCTTTAGCATCCTTGCATGCGTGTGAGTGACTGCCATGAATAGCATGCTTACCATGAGGCTATGTGCTTATGTGATATAACTGCCTGAGTGCATGTGGGTGAAGGTTGGGTTATTTGGATTGGAACAAATCATTGACTGTGAGTTTTAAGCCCACTAGATAGTGGCAAAACCATGTTTTCTAAGCCCACCTAAGGGTGGCAAAATCTACATTTTAAGCCTACTTGCGAGTAGCAAACCATCTTTCAAAAAACAAACATGAAATGTTTTGTTCCAATTCAGGCGACCCGGTCTATACTTGTATGCTGTGCACATCACATAGTAAATCTAGGCTAATAACCGGAATAAGAGCGCACAATGTTTTCAAAACTAGATATCATGATTAGTAGAGGCCGATCTTTGATCGGGCGAGCGGGGGTGCTCACGAAGTGACCTTCCCCAATCGTACCCAAGTTCCCGAGCCGAGGCAACTTTGGTGATGACAGACACGTGGCCTTAGGCAACGAGTCAGGGTTTCCTAAATTTCCAAAATAAAATATTAGGTGGCGACTCTGTATCTGGCAAAGCAGTCCATGTTTGGCACTTCTTTCAAAAATCTGTTTTCTCAAAACGATTTGCCGGATTTGGACTCTTTGGTTCAGATTAAGAACCGTGACACAAAATCGAGTCCGAGCTGTAGCGAGGTCCCCCGCGGGCTTGTCTACAGTTTCTGGCGACTCTGCTGGGGATTTAGAGAACTTGACTCGAACCCATGATATCTGGTTTTGACTGCACTTGTGTGTTTCTTTGCATTGCATTTGCATTGGTGCGCCTAGGACACCGTGTTTGCCATCTGCTATTCCTGAACGGTTTGCCGGAGGCTTGTCTTGTCAAGGCATGACCATAAGGTTGACCGGTTGTGGGCTCTGCCAGTATGGGAACACAAACCCCGGTTTTACCGGGGCACCCTTTTGACCATTCGACCTAGTGCATATTCGGATCCGTAGTGACCATTCCAAACTAGGACAGGTTGCTTACCCGATATAGGTTGTTTGAAACTGCTGCGTGCGTAGTGAAACCCCAGCTCCTGACAAAATAGGACAGGGAAACCCTACCCCAACATAGGGGTGTTTTGGCTCTCACTTGCTTGTTATGTGCTTTTAGAGTGCGTCTCTATAGGAATGCATGTATCAGTTTGCAAGTTTGGGCATCAGGCCTGCGGGCACCAGTTCAATATTTTGGGGTTCAGTTTTACCCGAGGGTATCAGATTTGAGGCAGAATTTTGGGGGCAGAATCCAGTAGAGGGCACAGTCATCCTGCTATGCTCGTATCTGTTTTGGTGAAGTTGAGCTAAGGTGCAATCTGTTTTCTCTTTTGCTAGGTAGTCCTGGAACCATAGCTTCAGAAGGGTCTGATATCCCCCGGGTACTCTGGACTTGTGTTGTTATGTGATCGGGGGATGAACCACCTGCGGGCGGCACTCAGTTTACTCCAGATGTGATGGATGGCACGTACTATTTTGAGCATTTGCGAATGCTGTTTATTCTACTTTCTGACTTGGGTATTGAGTCTGTCTTGTTGTATCGAGTTTGTTTGTCGAGTCTGTCTTGTATCGAGTCAGTCCTTTTGAGTCTGTCTCGTCGTATCGAGTCAATCCTATCGAGTCTGTCTTGTTGTATCGAGTCAGTCCTTGTACAAAGGTCGGGTGATTCCAGGGGTATTATCTCGGCGTCACCATTTTGTTTTGCGTTTGTCTTTTCATTTTGTTTTGAGTCTGTTTCTACCAGGGAGCCAGTTGTGCCAGCAGTTTTTGAATGAAACAGCAGTGATTTTTACGCTCTCGCGTTTGCTTCTGCCGTGTGCCAGTTGTGCCAGAAATTCTAAATGAGATGGCAGTATTTGACTAAGGACTCTGTCTTTTCTGTGCCTTGAAGTCATTGTAATGACCTGAGTTTTTCAAAACTTTTTGAACGCTGCGGTGAAAACAAAGAGGAAGGAATTCCTCGGGATTTGCAAAAATTTGATCAAACTGAGAGAAAGAGAGGCGTGCTAAGCCCTTAATGAATGAAATCATGCTTGTTAGCGTGAGTACTGAGAAGGACCCTGGCTTGATCCAGACTGGTTTCACACTATCTTCAGCGCGAGTGATTTGTCGCTTTCTTAAAAATTTTCAAAAACAAAATGTTTTGCGCGTCCTGTGAAGACCTGTGTGGAATCGCTCTTGAGATTGTGCAGCCTAGGATCGCTCTCAGCCTCGAGACTCAACCCCTTTGCTTCCAAACCTTGAACTTGAATTCAGAAGGTTCAACGGTCAACTACGACGTGAGGCCTGTGTGGCCAGATTTGAAGTAGCCCTCGAACAAGAGGCCAGGAAAGTCGGATCAAGAAGATCAGAAGATCAGAAGAAGCTTACAAAGCTAGAACAGAAGTACCCTTTGAACTAGGGGCAAAGATGTCAGATGTGCTCGAAGAGCCGAAGATGAATCCTCTTGCAAAACAACAGCCACTCTCTTGGATATGGATGGCTTCGAGATCCTAAAACCATTTGGCATGGACTTGTTACACTTTTACCCTTTGAGAGGCTCGCTGGGCCGAAAACCCGGAAAGGGCGACCCAGGCAAAAGTTAGAGCAAGAAAAGATATATACAAAAAGCAAAAAGAAAAAAAGAAGAAAAGAGAAAAAAGAAAAAAAAAGAAAAAAAAGAAGAAAAGAGAAAAAAAAAGAAAAAAAAGAGAAGAAAAGAGATGAAAAAGAAAGAAGAACAAAGCTCGCAAGGTTGAAAACCTGCAACAGGCGGCAAAAGTTAGAGCATAAAAGGAGAGGTTAAATACCCGAGTGTACCTTAACCCCGAACTACATAAGGCTTGATTCCCATCTTTGGGATACGTAGGCAACTTCATTCTGAAGTCCAGCCGTAAAACACTTCAAATTTGATTGTGTCCATGCAATGGTTCTAGTCATTTTTGTCTTCACTGTATCCGAGAGTTTGGTTGCGTTCAACACTCTGAGGACTGACTACAATGCGATGCGGTGCCATTCAAACAAGGGGCAGCTTTCCGTTGCCATTCAACGCGCTGTGGTGCCATCCAAACAAGGGGCAACTTTCCGTTGCCATTCAATGCGCGCGGTGCCGTTCAAACAAGGGGCACTTTCCGTTGCCGTGCAGCTCTCTTCAAGCACGGGGCAGTTTTCCTTTGGATCCGAGGTTGTGCATCTCAGGAGTAGGTTTCATGCTCGTTGAGCAAGTGGCCGTTTGCAAAAATAGTTTTTGAGAATTTTTACTGAGGTTGACTAATTTTCTCGAAAATTGTTCCATCTTTTCCAAAAACTGGACCATTTCTTGGACCCAAAAAGGAAAATTTTCAGTGCTCATAGCCTGACTTGCATGATTTCAAATCAAAAATTGAACAAGCATGTTAATCTAACTCTCATTGGTCAAAATTGTTTTAGTAGAAAGCAAAAAAAAAAAGCAAAAAATGGTCAAAATGATGAACTAGGGGCACAGTTGAGTCAGGAGTTCTGTCTTTTCCCCTTTGTCAAAATACTTGCCAAGAAGGGCACTCTACCTGCCAGAAAAGGCACAACAAAAGGCTGAAAGCTCTCACATCCTCCGAGCAACGAGGTATCAAGCCAAGTGCGAAGCACGAACTGGAATGAGACCAGAGATTCCACTCCCTCATCTGGACAGATCTGATCACGTCCGAACTCAAGCAGAGCATCATCAATCGATGTCAGCTACAGATTTGCTACACACCCAGTTGTAGCACAGCCCCTCTGTGGGAGAAACTCACTAGCTGCGTGCAGAAGAAGAAGAATCTAGCAGAATGCTAGGGGCACGAGCCCACAACTTGCTGTTTATCTATCAACCACCCAGGGGAGGGATGAAAAATGAGAGATTGAAGAATAGAGAGATGTGCGATGAGAGAAAAAGTGAGAAAAGGGTTTTTTCAGAAAAACAAAGCTTGAGGGCCGAGTGATGTGAGAACCACAAATGAGAAAGGGTGGGAAACACTACCCGGTGAAACAGGCTCCCTGTGCACGTCTGAGTGTCGTGTCTTTTTTGTTTTATCTCGATTTTGTTTTGGGTCGTTTCGAGTGTTACTCGATGTGTCTAGGTTGTGTGCCTTTTATTTCCTTGTTGAGTCGTTTTGCTGTGTTCAGTCGTAGGCTCAATACCTAGTCGAAAACTCATCTCTCAATTTCGAAAATAAAATCATTTTGTGCTCCGAGTGCCGTGCCATTCTCCACATTTGTTCAAAACAGTATTTGTTCTTTCATAAAACGCAGGTTCAACCAGGTCATATGAGAACAGTGAAACCATGACCTATCTGAAGCTATAATGGTTCCGGACTGCAAAGCAAAAGCAAAAAAGGAAAATGTCGTGCATCTGAGTTTGTTTCAACTTCAGTAAGCTCCGAGATCGCATTCCGTATGCACTTCGTCAGGTCCGTGTTTTGAACTCATAGCATGAAATCTTCTTGTATGAAATCTCAGATTTTGTAACAAGTTATGACCTTTGCATTCATCTTCTTCATGATCATGTTCATCATGTTCTTCATGTTCTTCGAAGGGAAACCCAGGTTTTCCCGACTTTGCTTTTGAATGTGGCCATCGGGACCACACCTCGGCAAGGAGGTGTGGGACCTCGGCAAAGACCTGGTTGGTACCCAGTGTGTTTCATGAGATGAAAAACAGTGTTTAAACTCCCAGCATGTTTTGCTTTTCTTTTGGCTTTGTTTTGGTGAGGATGCCGGGATCATTTGCATGCATGTAAAGCTGGTTTTGAGAATGTATTTGCCATGTGATTGTAGGTCTTTGATCTTTGCTTTGAGCCTACACCCGAAGAACTATGTGAGTGGTGTTTTCAATAAAGCTATTTATAATGTTTTTGATAAGGCTTGCTTGCTTTGTTTGATAAAAGTATTTTTTGAGCATGAATGAATATCCTTGTTTTATATCAAGCATAAGTTTTGTTTTGTTGGCCTTCTCGGAAAGTCCCTTGTGCTGGAGGACTCTAAACTTTCGCAGTACAAGTCCCTCGGGCTGGAGGACTCTAAACGTTCGCAGCACCATTGTGTTAAAGCGGGCTACGGGCCTAAGTAACACCAGTCTGTGTTAAAAGGATACGGTCCTTTGTAACACAAGTCCCTTGTGCTAGAGGACTCTAAACTTTTGTAGCACCCTTGTTTGAGTTATCTCCTTCGCCACCGACTGCCTTGTGCGGGTGGGTTTGTCTAATCGATTACGGATCGGTTATTCCCTTGTTTTTGCCACTGACGGTTTATTGCGTGGGTTGTTCGTTCGTAATGTATTTGTTTGATATTTCATGAGGCTTGTCAGTACCCTTGAAGTTTGAAAGACTTGATAGATGAATACGGTTCATCTCCTGATTTTGTAAAGTTTGCACATGTTTTGTTTGGAAAGGACTTCGGCTATCATTCATGCAAACCCCTTTATTGTTCATGCCATTCACTGAGTATCCAAGCTCACCCTCTATATATATATGTAGGTGATGAGCAGGACGTCGGCGACGCCTAGATGTGTTTGCAAGCTTGTTTTGGATTCATGATCATGTCGGCAATGTTGTATTTACGTCGGAAAATCTTGAAAATTATGCTTCTTGACTTGTATTCATTGTATTTTGTACATGTCAGCTCGAGAAGCTTTTTGATCAAGATGTAACATACATTTTGTTTATTAACGGTTGATTAAAACCATACCATGTATGCCATTTCATTTGATTTATGCACAGCTCTTATGGACCACCTGTATTTAAAGTTATTGCTTCCGCATTTGTAAGCCCCTATGTATACTCTGTTTGTGTGTGAATTTTGAAAGCTGGCCTTCGGTAGTCTCGGATTACTGGCCATCATGGCACCATCCTACTAGGGGCGGGTTGGGGTCGTGACACTAGAGAAGACTAAAAATATAAGTTAGGGAGCCTCAAAGTGTAACATTTTAACTTAGATCACACCTCCAATTTACGCTTTACTAGTCCTCGAGTAAAGCAAAGCAAAACAAAATCTATCTACGCCACCTTCGTAGAGATCACGACTGCATTTAGCATATGCTACAAGCCTTTTAAACCACAGGGTTACCCAAATGGACAAGTGAAGTCTCATGAGGGTTTCTAGACATGGCACCCATAAACATCCTACTTGATCGAAAGAATTGAAACTTAGCACATGTTCATATACAAATATTTAGCACTACCCCTTTTTCATCAAAACCAACCCCTCTTACTTATGAGAAATTACAAGCAGGCAAATCAGATGGATCTTCAAACTATTCATGAGCCCATAAATATGCAAACAAACAACATCGAATCACAATCAGATGGAATGTATCACATGTTGCTTTCGTGTAAAGTGAGATTTGGTGTAGAGTGAAAGGCAACATCTTTGACTCATGTACTTGCTTCCAACTTGAACCTTCAAAATCCACATGGATTCCAATTTTTCAAAAATGAATGGATAAGCATTCTAATTAACCTATGTAACAAGCGTTAGGCCAATGACTCCCAAACTAAAATGACTTTAGGGCACTAGATGTAGAGACACCGTAACGGGCTTAATAACTCAAGTTAAAAAGGCTACGGGCCAATCATGCGTAATGCTCTAATCCTTTAAGCTTTCTAATTAACCCATGTAGATAAATCCCAATCCAGATGGATTTGGGGCATTAGGTGTAAAGACATCTATGGGATGCCTTGGGATTACCAAGCGTACCCAACAGTTTGGACTCCCAATCTCTTGATCTAGTCCCACAAGTGCAATATAAAACATAAATGAGAGTCCAGATTTGGCGACTTGTACAAAAAAATCCATTTTGTTGCAAAACATTTGCTAGAAAATGGACTACATCACCAGATCTCAAAGTCGCCACCTAATTTTTTAGGAAAATTAGGAAACCCATGACTTGTGCCAAAGGCCACTGTCGTCACAACCAAAGTGTCTTGGTTCTCACTTATAATTTGCAAATGACTCATTACTTTTTTGTGATGCTAAGTAGTCAGAAGTGTTAAATTTAAAGAGGATCTTAAGGTGATTTGAAGTTGCATCAGGGCTTAAGATAAACAATGATAAAAGTGTGGTCTGTGGGTTTGGTATTTCTAACTCTTTGCTCAATGAGTTTGCATCCATGTTAAATTGCAAAACTCAGAGATTACCACTAAAGTACCTTGGGTTGCCATTGGGTGCTAGCCCAAGTAGAAAGAAGATTTGGAAACCTGTCATTAAGAAGCTTAAACTCAGGCTTGCTGGTTGGAAGATGAGCTTCTTTCCTTTGCAGGTAGGCTAACTCTAGTTAAAGCAGTGTTATCTAGTCTGCCAGTGTATTACCTCTCACTTTTCAAGATGCCAGAAGGGATTGCAAAAGAAAGTGATAAAATACAAGCCTCATTTTTATGGGGTGGCTCTGAGTTGAATAGAAAAGTACATCTAGTGAAATGAAAAGAGGTAACTAAAAGTATTAAGCAAGGGGGGCTGGGAATTAGAAGAATCAGAGATGTGAATGTTTGTCTATTAATTAAGTGGTGGTGGAGGTTTGCCAATGAGGAAACATCTCTATGGAAGAAAGTGATTTGCAGCAAATACAAATTTGATGGTGCGAAATGGTTACCAAATCTGCACTCAGGCAATAGATTCTCTAAAATTTGGGGTGATATTATGATAGCAGCAGATCAAAGGGTCAGCTTACTGCAATTTTATGTAAGTAATCTCCAGATTAGAGTGGAAAATGGATATAGAGTGAGGTTCTAGCATGATTGTTGGAGTGAAGGAATTTGTCTTAAAGAGTTATTCCCTAGATTCTTTAGGTTGTCTAATGATAAGGATGGGTCACTTAGGGCATATGTTGTTAAAAAAGACAACTTTGAGAATTGGGTATTCAGTTTTAGGAGGGCCTTATTTCAATTGGAAAATGAGGAGCTCCACACACTTAACTAGTTTATAAGAGTAGCCCCTGTTTTGAACATGAATGCTAATGATAGGTCAGTTTGGCTAGCAACCAAAACAGGGCAGTTTTTTGTCTCAACTTTATATAATCACACTAATATTGATAATGGTGAGTATAAGAGTCTAGTAGATTGGTGTGGATCAAGTACCTTCCCCCTAAAGTACAATTTTTTGGATGGCTTGCATGGAAACATAAGGTTAAAACTTTCGTATTTCTGCAAAAGATTGAAATTTTGGAAGAGAGTGCAGCTACCTTGTGTATATTTTGCAAAGCTGATCAAGAATTAGTAGAGTTTTCCTTCATCGGTCGAGCGATGGGTAGGTCACTCAAGCGGTCTCACGAGTCTTCCAGTACTTTTGTAGGCCTGTGATTCTGAGGGTTGTTGATCTTCACTCGAGCATAGGTTTGGTTGCTCGAGCGGTCTGTCCGAATTTAGTTTCTATAAAAGTCAGTTTTTGTCAGTTTTGGATCACTTCTCTCTCTCTCTCTCTCTCTCTCTCTCTCTCTCTCTCTCTCTCTCTCTCTTCTTCTTCCGTTATTGTTAAGCTCTCAAGCTCTATATGGTTGGTTTTCATCTACTTATACTCATCTATGACCATAGTCCTTTAGACCAAAGCATAGAGGGTCGCGAGGGCTTTATTTTAATCTGAACCGACCGTGTTTTTATCGCCGTGGGTTTTTTGGTTTTCTCCTCGTCGCTTTAAGAGGTAGGGATTTCTTGGTTCCTCTTCAATACCTCGTCTATAGTAGACATGTGGTAGATTTTATTGCATAAAAAGCATGTTCATTATAAATTTAAAAAAAGAACATATAAAGGGGATCTTGGGGTTTGAATGTTTGGGGTTGAAATTGTAAAATTGATGGTTGTTTGGGTTAATTGGGGAGTAGTTCAACGTGTTTATGTTGTGAGGAAGGGAAAGCCGTAATTTAATAATTTGACCTAAGGAATTAAAAGGGGGTAAAGTTGAATAATGCTTGTGTTTTGACAATTTGAATTGTGTTATTGTGTTGTTAGCATAAAGGAAGAATTAATTTTGGTATTGGAATTTTAATTGGATAATCATGTTAAGTTGAGTTGGGTTATGGCTTAAAAACCATGAATGTGGTTTTATCGAAAATGTGGAAATTGATTTTTTTTTTTAAAGAAAATGATTTGGGCAAGTTAACTTGGAAAATAGAAGAGTTAATTTTGGAAAGAGAAAAAAACCATGATGTATTACAAATTTAGAATTTGAACTTGAGGTTGGATTTTGAAACCGTTGAATATTGTTATTACTATCATTGTTGTAGGACTTAAGGTCAAGTGTGCATTGGATTATCGTATTACATGTGTTTAAATATTTATGCTTAGAGGTTTTGTCCTTGGTCATCGGTGGAGGAGATGACATTGTGATGTTGAATAGATTTTGTGTATGTAGTACACTCGGATTATTTTTGTTTGTTGAATTATGTGATGGTTGGAAATGTGCATGTGCTAAGAATAAGGGATACTATTACCTTCCAGCTAGTGCCTAGAGAATTGGCTTCGCTGAGAATGTGGGGTACCAGTACCTTCCAGCTAGCGCTTGGAGAACTTGGCAGAGGTATCATTACTTCCAGTTTGTGACTGGTAAATTGGCTTGAGTATTGGAAAAGTGTATCCTTGGTTTACCGTGCTTGATGCTGGTAGAGCGTTGTTGGGTTTCTCGTTTTCATCTCGATTCTATTTACGTGTTTCACGCATAGTAATGATTATTTCGTAGAGGATGTCAATTGTCTTATATGGTTAGGTAAGAAGCATTTTATATGTATCGTCATCATGTTCGTTTGGGATATTTCTATTAGGAAATCGTGATTTGGAATGGGGTGTAAGTTCGGTAATTCGGAGAAATGTAATTGGATTTCGTGGCTTTCTTTTAAATATCTGTTATTGTCTTGCAAGTTAAAATAGAAAAGGGTAACAAGAAGAAAGAAAAGCGAATGGTTTATACGGTGAAAAGTTCTAGGTTTTCTTTGACCATAAGAGCTTGAAGTATTTGTTTTCCCAAAAAGATTTGAATTTATGTCAACGGAGGTGGATGGAATTTTTAGAAGATAATGATTTCGAGTAACACTACCACCCCGGGAAGGCCAATGTAGTGGCTGATGCCTTAAGCCGAAAAATAGTGAGTAGTTTGGCGAGTGTGGCCATTCGGGAGTGGGTTCTGTTGGGTGAAGTAGGCAAGTTTGAATTGTAATTGGGTGAGTCCGAAGAGGGCGCAACATTGTTTACCTTGAGTGCTCAACCTATCCTGATTAGAAAAGTTGTAGAGGCACAACAAGGAGACCGTGACGTAGAGTTAATTTGTGATAGAATCTCCAACAGGAAAGAAGAGAAGGGTTTGAACATTCACTCGGATCAGAGTGTACACTACCGAGATCGTTTGTTTGTGCCTAAATCCTGTAGAGAGGAAGTGCTTCGGGAGTCCCATCACTCACGCCTTGCGGTACATCCGGGAGGCACCAAAATGTATCGTGATCTTAGCCGTCAGTTTTGGTGGAGGGGTATGAAGAGAGATGTCGTATCCTTCATATCGAAGTGCCTTACTTGTCAGTAAGTGAAGGCCGAGCACCAAAGGCCAGCGGGTTTGTTACAACCCTTACCGATAGCCGAGTGGAAGTAGGAGCACGTTACTATGGACTTCGTAGTTAGGCTTCCTAGAATACAGCGGGGCAATGACGCCATTTGGGTAATTGTTGATAGGTTGACTAAGTCCACACATTTCATTCCAATGCGTACTAGCGATTCAATTGAGCACTCGGCAGAGTTGTATGTTAGAGAGATAGTTCGGCTTCATGGGGTTCCAGTAACCATTGTGTCCGGTAGGGATCCTCGTTTTACCCCCCGGTTGTAGCAAAGTCTTCAAGAGGCATTGGGAACTAAGTTGACTTTCAGCACCGCTTATCACCCTCAAACCGATGGGCAATCGGAACGCACTATTCAGATTTTAGAGGACATATTTAGAGCTTGTGTCCTAGATTTCAAGGGGTCTTGGGAGAGGCACTTACCGTTGATTGAATTCGCCTACAACAATAGTTATCAAGCTAGTATCAAGATGGCACCGTTTGAGGCCTTGTATGGCCGACCTTGTAAATCACCTGTTTGTTGGGCCGGTAGGGGATGCACCGTTGTTGGGTCCGAAAATTGTTAGGGAGACAACTGAGAA
Organism: Camellia japonica; assembly: GCA_030407325.1. Taxonomy (NCBI): domain Eukaryota; kingdom Viridiplantae; phylum Streptophyta; class Magnoliopsida; order Ericales; family Theaceae; genus Camellia; species Camellia japonica. The sequence goes on from JAPPVO010002854.1 coordinate 14,731, forward strand.
AGTTGCTCTCATTCGGAAAAGATTAGCTACGGCTCAAAGCCGACAGAAAAGTTATGCTGACAAGAGAAGACGACTTTTGTCCTTTGAAGTGGGCGACCATGTTTTCCTTAAGATCTCACCTAGGCGGGGTTTAATGAGGTTTGGCAGGAGTGGGAAGTTCTCTCCGAGGTTTATTGGGCCTTTTGAGATATTGGAGAGGATTGGAGAAGTGGCATACTAGTTAGCTTTACCCCCACAACTTTCGGGAGTTCACAATGTGTTTCATGTGTCTATGCTTAGGAAGTATGAACTCGACCCTTCTCATGTGTTGGATTGGGTTGACTTGGAGGTAGATGAAGATGCCTCTTATGAGGAGCGACCAGTTCAAATCTTAGATACTCGGAAACAAGTGCTACGAGGCAAAATCATACCGTTAGTGAAGGTGTTGTGAAGACACCATAGGATTGAGGAGGCAACTTGGGAACAGAAGCGGAGGTCCGCTCCAAGTATCCAGATTTATTTGAGCATGCTTAGTTGTTTTGTTTTAATTGTAAAGTTTCCCTAGTGTTGAAGGGAAAAATGTTAAATTGTTGATCACATGTTGTTGTATGAATTGGTAACCTAAGCATGAGGTTGTGAAAGGATGAAATTTTGTTAAAATGTTTCGTTTCAAACGCCTACTATTAGTAATTGTCAATTTTGATGTAATAATGAAGATAAACATGGTAAGCGTTGATTGAATATCGGTGTTGCTACTTGAAATCTTGAAAGCGTAGTTAAAACTACTAGATTTCTTTGTTTGATTTGTTGGCCATAATTGCTAGAGCCTTCTTGGTTGGTTTGTCTCAATTTCGGGGACCAAATTTCCTATGGTGAGGAGGTTGTGACGACCCGGTCTTTATTTTCCTTCTTTTTCTTTCCTCTTCAATTCGTCATCTTTTGCTCTCGTTGAGTTTAAAACATCTGGAAATAATTCTTGAAATTAAAGTCCTTATTCTTGTCGTGTTCAATGTTGAATATCACTTGTTCCGGGAGGTGCGGGGTCAGGTCCGGAGTGCCCGGGAGCGAAGTGGAAAATTTATGCGCTGCTGGGCCAGGGCTGCACGTACGGGGCCCAAGGCCGCACGTGCGGGGTGGGGCCGCACATGCGGTGAGGGTTGAGCTTCAGAGAGTAGCATTCTATCTAATATGAACGAGCGAAGTGAGGTGCGGGAGAGGAGTACTGCACGTGCAGGGATGAAGGCCGCACGTGCGGGGGCGGCGCTTGTAAACAAGCCCGCGGGGGACCTCGCTACAGCTCGGACTCGATTTGTGTCACGGTTCTTAATCTTGAACCAAAGAGTCCAAATCCGGCAAATCGTTTTGGAAAACAGATTTTTGAAAGAAGTGCCAAACATGGACTGCTTTGCCAGATACAGAGTCGCCACCTAAATATTTTTTTTTTAATGGGAAATTTAGGAAACCCTGACTCGGTGCCAAAGGCCACGTGTCCGTCATCACCAAAGTTGCCTCGGCTCGGGAACTTGGGTACGATTGGGGAAGGTCACTTCGTGAGCACCCCCGCTCGCCCGGTCAAAGACCGGCCTCTACTAACCATGATATCTTTTTTGAAAACATTGTGAGTTCTTATTCCGGTTATTAGCCTAGGTTACTATGTGATGCTCGCAGCAAACAAGTATAGACTGAGTCGCCTGAATTGGAACAAAACATTTCATGTTTGTTTGTTTGAAAATGGTTTGATGGTGCTACCCGCAGGTAGGCTAAGACGTGGATTTGCCACCCTCGGTGGGCTTAGAAAACATGATTTTGCCACTATCTAGTGGGCTTAAAACACAGATGAATTGTCCAATCCAAATAACCAACCTCCACCCACAGGCATTCAGGCAGTTATATCACATAAGCACATAGCCTCATGGTAAGCATGCTATTCATGGCAGTCACTCACACGCATGCAAGGATGCTAAAGCATAAAACTCACCGAGTACTCCAAGCCAAAAAGAAACTGATTAGAAATCATGCATGATCCTAATTATACAGAAATGTAATGCAACACATGCAA
>JAPPVO010002855.1:0-28508 GCA_030407325.1 Camellia japonica
TTGCTGCAATAGCCGCTCAAATAATAAGAGGATTGAGTGGTCCTCATCTCTTATTTGTAGTTTACAACAGCAGTGTTGCCGATACAATACATTCTTTCTTCCACTACATCAACATCTGCACCGAACATTAAATTTACAATAAGAAAACATTATTACAAAATAATAGTGAAATTAATTTTAAATTAATTGACCATACCTCATACTACAAAAAGAATACAAACATCTTGAGAATACTAATTTCAACTAAGAAGAATGAACATGCATCAACCAACAAAAGGATTGAACTTAATTCACTTAAAAATTTCAACTTACATCAAAGCAAAAATTAGTCATTTTGTAGCGAAATCCAATCAGTTCGTATGTAGTAATATGTGAGTTTGAAAAGCCACTAATGTATATTTTTATGTGTTGATTGGTGTTTTTCAAATCTATTAATTGAAAATTTTCAATACCTTTGTATATTAATTAAAAATATTAAATTAATATTTTAAGTTTGATTGAAAAATATTTTAAGTTTTTCAAAGTGTTTAGTACCTTTGTATATTAATTGAAAATTTTTAATTAATATTTTTGTATATAAAATCTAAATGAAAAATGATTTCATTAGAAAAGAGTAAGTACCTTATTGTTCCTGTCTAAAAATGTCTTTAGTTGATGTAATTGAATGCATATTTGAATTTTGTTTCATGTTAATGACACCATTGTTTACTCCAACTTTATTTCTTTTAAGGATATTTTGATGCCATTCAACCTGCCCTCTAGGAAATAATAATGGGTATTGCAATGGATCGTAGCAACCATGATAATGTCGTACTCTATGCTTATAACCCGAATTTGAGTGAACTATAATATCATGTTAATGGGATACATTTGGGTTGTTTCCTTCAATCCAAAATAGCAGCCACCTGATCAACTCATGGTAAGTTGTAAACCATTTGATCCAACTTGAAATCACTACTTATATGGATTTGAAAAGTATCTAATGGAACATTCTAGTGTATGCAATGTTAGGGAAAATCTATGATTCCCCACAAGTAAATCAATCAATGGGAATAAAAACTAATGTGGAAAAATTAAATCAAAAGCAACACAAGAATTTTTACGTGGTTCCCTCAATGTGAGGTACGTCCACGGGATCGAAATCCGATTCCACTATCAACTAAATAAGTTCCAAACGATTACAAACGAGACACTAATGGTCTCACAAAACCACCCTTAGGTGAATTCCAAATAATCACAAATAAACAAGAGGAAAGACCTCACCAAATAGATGAACAAAAATCTTCAGAACCAGAGTTGTAGAAGATCCAAAATAATGAACCAAATCAACACCGAAAACGAAGCAAAGAACCACCCAAATTAATTCCACTGTTCACACACCCAAATAATTGATTTCACCAAAGTGGAGTATGTGTAGCAGCCGTTCTCTTCTCTTCGGGATGAGCAAAAACAAAACCCTAAAATATTGTGAATCTAGGGTTTATTATCAAACCTTAGTTGTTTCCAAATTGGATTGGGTCTCCACAAATTAAATATAATATATAAAAATATATTATAATTAATACTAAACCAAATTAAACTATTTTTCTAAAACCAATTGGGTCCCACACTCCAATAAGGAGGTATACCCAACATGCAAAAACTGAGTATAAGGATTTTCTAAAAGTACTTCAATTAGTTTATCAATAACAACCTTACAAAATGGTACATCGTTTAGTTTACTCAATCTATTTTGAAGTTCATTGTCTATATGGAATCAAAGATGGCAAATCATAGTATATTTGACCTTGTGCATGAAATGTATAAACACCTCATTTAGAATTTGCCAATTCTTTGTCTAACTTGACACCAAATGATGTGAATAAAAAAATGCTATTATATGCTCGAATATGTCTATGAAATTCAACAACGTCTACAGTTTGGGAAGTGAACAGTTCTTAGATATTCTGGAACTTTGGGGCTTGTAAGAACTACATCTTCGTTATAGCAACAAAAGCTAGGGGGTTCATGTTCAAACCTTTTAGCCTTAGAAAAGCTACAAGGTGTCATTTTACATAATTCATGTGTCAAAGGGAAAACAATTTGCAATGATGTTTCACCTGTTTGTCATATATATAAAACAAACTAAAGGCATTAGATTCAAGTCTATATAATAAAATATGTCCAAAAAATAATTAATTTTGTATGTTTACCATTCGTTGGAGTTGTTTCGTCATGCCCTTCCAAAGATTAAGTTGTATTGTCAAATGTGTTTAGGCCTTTGCATTTCTGTTTCCTATTATTTGAAAAATTTTCAATATATTATTTTTGTTGTTCGGGAGTAAATCAATTGGCATATTGATTCCTTTGTTGAGTACAATGTTCTGAAATTGTATCTCTGATAAATCTTTTCATTAGTAATTGTAACAAATCATGAACATTTTTTTCTCTTTTTCATCAAAATTGACATACAAATTCATACCATTAGTTTTGTCCATCTCTTTTTGTTGGTGGAGGAGTATTTTCTTTCCTTGTTCTGATCAAAAATCTAAAAACAAAAAAAAAAAATAATTAAAACCAAAAGGAAAACAAAATCAATTTCAACTAATAAGAATGAATTGACATCAACCAATACATGGATTGAACTTATTTCACTTAAAAAATTTAACTTAGATCAAAGCAAAAATTTAGTTATTTTGCAAGGAAATCCAATCAGTTCATATGTATTAATATGTGAGTTTGAAAAGCCACTAATGTATATTTTTATATTAACATTATCATAGTTGGTTCATATATATTGGGTTTTCTCCACAAAAGTGAAGTACATGATAAAGAAATTTAGGCAATTAAAAATCAATATACCAGAACTATGTACAAAGAAAGCAAATAGAGCAAAAATGATGATGAAAATTTTACACAAATCAGCTAAATACATGACAAAGAAACTTAAACAATTAAAAATCAATATATCAGAACTATGGTTGAAAATGGAACTAAAAATAAATCAAAAAGATTGTGAAACAGAGTTAATTGAGAGACAATGTGATCGACTGTTTGTTTTTCATAGTTAACATTATCATAGTTGGTTCATATATATTGGGTTTTTTCTACAAAAGTGAAGTACATGATAAAGAAACTTAGGCAATTATTAAAAATTAATATACCATAACTATGTACAAAGAAAGTAAATAGAGCAAAAAGGATGATGAAAATTTTACATAAATCAATTAAGTAGATGATAAATAAACTTAAGCAATTAAAAATTAATATATCAGAACTATGAACGGAGAAACATAGTTGATTGAGAGACAATGCGATCGACTATTTGGTTTTGAAACAAATTGGGTTTTTGCGTTTGGATTTAAAACCATTAGGCTATGTAACAGATTTTGTTCGAAACATTCGAAATAGAGTGGGTAATACTGATTGTAGAATATATTTTAGATTGTGAAACAAGGTTGTTTCGAACCCTCTGATGCAGAGTCGATTATTATTTGTGAAAGTGTTGTAGTGGATTGAAATCGGTGATTGTTTCGAACCCTCTAAAACAGAGTCTATTATTAATAAACAAAACCTAATTGAAAAAAAAAAAAACAATCAAAGGGCTATCGTTTTCCTAATAAGGCCACTTTGAATCATCACCACTCATTCAAAGTAGATCAATTGCAAAAATATTTATTTTCTTTATATATTTTCATTATTTTTCTTAATTTGAATATGATAAAAAATTTCTCACTTCCTATTCATGAGAAGGTAGTAGAGGAGATAATATTGAACAAGCCACAGTAGTAGAATTATTAAAAAAAATAATCATATTATGATGTTTGAAGGTGTTTGAATTCCTGAAGGTGTTTGGTTGTTTGGTAGATGTATATTGTTGTGTGATGTTTAATAAGTTTAGAAGGATATTTTCAAAATACAAAAAAAAGTGAAAAATATATGTATTCTTCAGATTTTTAAAATAATATTTTTTTAAACTATTTTTAATCATTTTCATAGGTAAATGAAAAGTAATAAGCATTTATTAACCGGGAACATTTTATGGTACACACCCAAAAGAGGCGTATACCATATGGAGGGTCAGCTCAGACGTTTTTGGGTCTAAAGAGAAATTTTGATATGGGCCTTTCATATATTAAAAAAAAAAAAAAACAATGTGATAAAAAATTATGTATTTAATTTTTTTTGTTTTTGTTTTTATTTGACGGTATTTATGAAAACACTACTTACATATATAAATATCAAAATTTACTTAAATATACAAAAGTTTATAATAAGAAAAATAATTAAAATAATCTAAGCTTAAACACCAAATAAAAAGTGAACAAATTGTAATAAAATAATGCTTAAACATTATCATTCTAGCATTTTTAGCTACAAAATGACTAATCAAACTTGCATAATCTAATTATCAATAGAGTCCTTTTTATTTGATATAATTGTTGATTTATTCAATCTTTTTGTTACATAGTTAACCGAAGGTTAGATTTAGGGAAAATATCAATAAAGTAAAAAGTAGAAAAAAAAATTCAAATTCATTAAAGTACAAGTGTGTATTATACTTTTATGACTTTGTAATTATTTTTTTATTTTTCACTTTTTTGATATTTCTCTTAAGATTTAATCAATTTTAAATTTGAAAAGTTTTCTTTCCCAGAAATAAATGTAACATGTATAATGAATCGTATTTTATGCAGAATCCATGCATTTAGAAAACAACTATTAATTAATTTTAAATAATTCACCATATCAATTGATTTTCTTTTTTTTTTGATAAAAATAACTATTCATTAATTTTAAATAATTTACTACATCAACTATTTATTAATTTTAAATTTTCAACAAAATCTGTCATATCCTTTTAAATTTAGGGGATTTTTTTGTGAGTTAATATAACAGTTATAAAAAATTGGGGCTTTTTTTAACAATTTTTTCGGGGCCAAAGTGGTGGCTTTGCTGACTTTTGAACCAAAGCTGGCTTTGACCATGTGCATTTTTTATTATGACTTTTGTGATAATTTATTATGATTTATTGTGTTATTAATTTAAAATTATTATAGTATTAATTATGACATTATTTTTTGTTATACCTTATGTTATATATGATTATAATTTAATTTTCTTAGTTACGACATTTGTGATAATAAAATTCACAAATTTCATACCTTATGTGTGTCACGTCCCACTTTTTATTTTCCGGAATCTATTACCAAATCCATTAAGTTTATTCAGTTTCAGAGATAATATGCAGAAACTCTTTACATCAAGTGCAAGAATAAATAATGGTTCTCTCATTCGCAACTCAAAGTAAATGCAACATGTACACAACTAAATAGAGTGCCCGTAGGCTTACATCTTCCAAGGCAATAGTCCGGTTACACAAAATGGTCTCTTGGACCCATACACATTAGTCCTTGGCTTTACAAAACTTGCAACAAAATTAAAGAGCTATCTACTCTTCATCAAACATGTCCACGCTCTCAGATTGGCGGGATTACCACATCTTTACCTGCACCAAATCCCATAGGGGTGAGCATAAAGCCCAGTAGAGAAATTCTAACAAAGTATATACAGTTATGCAAACACTTCAATGAACATGCAAATGTCAATGCCATGCCATGTATTTTTTTTAAAGAAATTCATTTCATGCTCGTTTTCAAAGATTACCATTTTTCTCAATAACCATTGCATTCTCAACATATTTCAAAACTTTCAATAAAACTATGCAAGATGCCCAACATTTAATACCATGTGATGCCATGCTATGCCTTTTTCAAAAATAATCCTGTGTCCTGTTTTAATGAAAATCATAATGCTGACAACATCTTCCAAATCCCGTTAATTCCAATTTCCAATTGACTCAAGAGGGGCAGTAAATACGACACTAGTAATCCCTAGGCTGGTGTCTGTAAGTAGACTATACAAGTACTACCAAACTGTCATTTTTATCGGTATTAACCGAAAGGCTCGACACCTATCCGCGCGGTTTTCTGGTCTTTCATCATGGACACTCAGGCCAACTTATCAAAGTAATCTACACCCCCTAACTGGACTTACCAACGTATTTACCCCTTTCACATTTCCATAGTTCTTATTTCAATACACTTCTCTTTCATGAGGTAAATGATTTCAATCTAAATACACCGTGCATGATAGTAAATCAAATGAATATGCAATGCAACATTTCTCCATGCCTCATGGGAAAATTCTCAAGTCATTCCAACAACATCACAAAACTATTCCATTCACCATTTCCATGTTCTTCCAACCAATAGTCAAGAATTTATTAACATTTGACCATGTGCAACTATATGACCACAATACATGCTTTTTCAACATCCACTTCTATTTAAGCCAATGCAACATGTAGATGCAATTCTCTACTTCTCAAAATCTTTTGTAGTATAAGATGTTTCTTCATCAATTAAAAGGGTTACATTCATGTATATATGTAGACATTCATACCCATCTAATATTTCATGCACATCAATGATAACATATCAAATGAGAATGCGAAGCAATAAGAAATACCTCATAGCCTTCCACTCATAGCAACAACCACAATTACTTGCTATGCACAATTCATAGTAAGTTAGCCTCTTCGAGAATATATCTAATATGGTCTCAACATAACCCTCCAAGATTTACAACTCTTACAATTCAAGACACACAATCATTTATCATTTTCCAATAACCCATGTTCTAATGTTCAACAATTATATAAAAAGAATAACATTTCATTTCTCTTACCTCACATAGATGGTCATTTCTCTAAACATTAATGAAGTTTACTTTCACTCACCCTCTTATCATAAAAGAACAAAGAATTTCATTGGTATTTTTCTTATTTGTCAAAATCCCCAAATTTTAGGGTTTTTTTCCATCAAGACAAAACACTTCTCATTTCCTTGGTAAAAAAAACTCTAATCAAAACATCTTTCTTCGATTAACAATTTGAACCCTCCAAGATTGACCAACATTTTGAAAGTTTAAAGAAAAATCCTCTTTTGAAGTGAATCTCTACATTTTGAAATCACAAAGTTGAAATCACCAAACTAGGAGAAAACCTTTAAATTATCATCAAAATAGCAAACATGTACATATAACTTAAGAAATTCCTTACCTCAAGAGAGAAGAGGAGAAAAGCTCCAAAATCAACTTTGCCGGAAAACGATCTCCACGGGTCAAAACGAAGCCCCCGACACGCTCATCATTTTGGTATAAGGGACTACCACCAAAACCCCCATGGATTTCTTGAGATCAAAGGAGATATAAAATTTTGAGGGTTTGGTTAGAGAGAGATGAGAGGAAAAGAGATGAAATATTGTAGAGAGAGAGATATACAATCTGAATATGAGGGGAAAAAGACCAAAAATGCAAAATATAGCTGAAAGGCACGAAAAACGGAGCAGAAACGCGGAACGCCGCACATGCGGTACACAGTCCCGCATGTGTGGAGTGGCCTTCCCACACGTGCAGCTCTCACCCCCGCACCTCCCTTCGCGTACCTGCTTTTTATTTTAGTGTGCACACAACACGCACCCCTGTTTTCCGCACGTGCGGCCTGGCCTCCCGCACGTGCAGCCCTGGCTTCCAGCCCCGAAAAATCCCCGGCTTCTCCCCGACACTCCGGAGCCGACCCCGCACCCTCTGAAGTGAGTGAAAACTCAGAATTGAAACAACTACAATTGAAAGCAAAATTTTAGGAAGGAAAAGAAAAACTCAATACCAACTTTCCCAACATCACGCGAGGGAAACAAGACAATTTTCAAACCGGTCATCACAATGTGTGTGTATCATAGCTTACCCTATTAACAATTTTATTAAAATAAAAATTTATTTATGTAAATATTTCACAATCAACATTTATCATGAAATTGAAATTGACTATTCTAGTTATTTTTTTGATTTTTTTACAAAAAAATATACAAAAAATAGATAGAGAGATATTATAATTTAGGATAAATTACAAATACACCCCATGAGGTTTGATTAAAATATGAATTGCCTCGATAGTTTTGAAAATTACATCCCGCCTTCTGAAGTTTCTAATTTCATAGCGAATGACCTTTTTATTAATAAATAATCAAGTGAATTAACTGTTTTTAATGATGTCAGAGATTTATTTCAATTAATCATTCATGTAATTTTATTATTGTATAGGAAAATAGTTCTGAATTTCTTTTCCAGTTAATTATATTAAATAAAAAAATTTGACAAAGGAGTATTTGTAATTTTTCAAACCACATAGGCAATTCGTACTTTAAACAAACCTCCGAAAGTGTATGGAAGATTCTATTTACACATCACTAATCCTCTCAGTATACACCATTAATAGATTAAATTTATATTCCAATAATATCCTCAAATAAAAAGATCATTAAGGACAATATGGGAGTGTATTCTACCCATTCAACGATTTTATATTTAAAAATACCAAAAACTCTTCACACACCATCATCATCTATATGGTTTAGGGTGTAAACATATAAATATTGTATTTATTCATTATCTTTACCATTAACACACTACACTCGTGATACCATTTATTATCAATTGGTTCACTTTATTCTCTTCTCCATTATACTTATTTTCCAAACTCAAAATATTATTGCATTAAAAGATTTAGGGTTTAAGAACATTAAAATCAATTTGTTTTGAAAATTTGCACACCATGGATAACACTAAAATAGTTGGTTCTGATATAAACATTGTAAAAGTTGATTTGAATATTGAAAATGTTAGTTTATGACTTAGCTTTTTATTTTTTGTTTATCTTATTTATATGTTGGGAAGATGAGCTTGTTTGTCATGTGTTCAGATAATCAGAGTTTAATTTTTACATAATGTTCGATTATTTACATTTGAACAAAATAATTTTGTTCAAATTATTAAACTCGACCAAATATTAAATGTTCATATATAAAAAATTGAACATTTTAAGTTAGTTTGGCTAAAATAAATTAAACTTTTATTCTTTGTTCACTTACAAATTTTTGAACACATTAAGTTTGTTCAACTTTGTATTCATGAACATGACTTAACTTTTTTTTATTACTTTTTTTACAGAATTCTATACTCACCCAATGTAACAATTTTTGAAATTGATTATGTTGGTGACTACACAAGTGAATTAAGGGTGAGAATGACAATATGAAGACGAGAGTTCAATATCGACGATAAAGATCAACACCAGCGAAAATGGAAGCCAAATGAAACCCTCTGTTAGCGATCTGAAACGACGAGACAACGAGACGAGACACCATGAGAGTTTAACATTGACGATGGAGATCAACACCGACGAAAATGGAGGCCAAATGAAACCCTCTGCCGGCGATAGAGTTCAACATTGACGATAGAGATCAACACCGACGAAGATGGCCTCTGTTTTGAAGATGGAGAATTTTTAGTGTCTGTTGTGGTGAAGATGGAGAATTTTTGGTGTATGTAGTGGTGTTATTGAAACAAATAAGTGGTGTTTTACTATAATGGAAAGTTAAGATATGAACTAAGATATTTTTAAATCATAAAAATTATTTTGTAATGTAATAAGTAATAGTGTGCACTGCGAAAAATAGTGGTGTGTAAATAAAATTATCCAAAATATATTTATAATTGGACTTGGACCGTCTATAATTGGACTAGCCAACTAGACGGTCCAATTCGGCTTGTTGTGAGATTTTATAGGAATAAAATATTTGCCGAGCTCATCCACCCCGCTCCAGTCTAATTCCAGATTAAAAAGAAGCCACTACTTTTATAATTTATCCAATTATTTATAAAGATTTTTTTTTGGTTTTTAAGTTAAAATAATCTATCCCCGAACGGGTCTACTCTTTCGATTGCAGCCTTTTTCAATCCACGCACATGGACAGTGTACCCAAAATGTCAAAAACTTTGAAATTTGGATGCAAAAATGTTTCAATATTTGTTTGAAAATTTTTAACATCATAAACTATTCTAAGTATTCAACAACCGATTTAAGCAAAACCCACAAGAGAAGAAAACCCAATTCGATCTCTGCTTCTGAAGCTCCAAAAGAGAAGTCCAACATTGCAACTGCTTCTGCTGGGAGAGCTGAAGCAATTACAGCCAGTTGATTTACATGTGAGCTTTCAACATTACTAAATATCAATCAAAACATTGTTGATTTATTATGAATTGTTTTTCAAATTCTATGTTTTGAAATGATGGGTTGCTAATTAGTATCATTTGGATTGCATACATGTTTAATTGTAGGTAGTAGTAGTAGTCATGGCCATTTCAATTTCAATTTCATATTGGAATATTATATTGTTATTTATATGTGATCAGTCGCTTATACAGTTAAACGTGATCATTGATAACTATAAATATTACTTATTAGATGTCATGTGTTTTGAATCCAATTTATTATCTATTTGTGGACATTTGGTACCTTTACACACACATTATTGTACATACACATAATATATACACGCAAACTATGGTTTGAAAGGTGTTGTGGTGGTGGTGTTTAATGGTGATGGGTGGCGGTGGCGGTGGGACTGTGATGATTGGGGGGTGATGGTGATGGAATTTTTGCGGCCAACCGAGGTCGTAATGCCGAAGGGGTGGAAGAGTGGTGACTCTTCCATGCCCATCAACTGTTTGAAGATTTGCTTAGGCTAAAATTGTGTTCAATGGGTTAAACAAATTGTACTCCATCTGAATAGTCCCAGAAAAGAAAACCACCTCAGACTAAAAGAGTAGAACAGAGAGGGAGAGAGAGAACACATGGGGAGGATTTTCTTTTATATTTTAAAATTTTCTTCAATGTTTTTAAAAAAAATAATAATAATAATTCAGTTATCCCAATCAATGGTAAATTTAGCATTTTACAAATGTTAAGATGATCATATTTTTGGAAGACTGCTGCTATTTGCTCCCTACTTCAGATCTCCCACCTCCAAATTTTGATTTTATTTTATTAGAACCCCACCTTATCCCAATTCTACCATCATTTCCTAAATCAAAAACCCTAGGCCTTCAATTCTAGCACTGTTGTCGCCCCTTTGGTGACCCCCCTCCCCCCTGCAACCCCCATTGACAACCTGCTTCTCGCACCCTCGCAATGCACTCCCAGTTGCCTCACCCTCACCCTCAAGGTGCCCCATCCTTCCCTTTCCTGTGAACCACCATGACCCCCCACCCCCTTCTTATTCTTCTTCTTCTTTTTCTTTGTAACTCTCTCTCTCTCTCTCTCTCTCTCTCTCTCTATTGCGAGGATGTGGGGCTGAGGGAGGCTAGGGGATGGACAATGGTGGCAAGGATGGGCTACAGAGAGGCTGGCAAGTGTAGGAAGTGTCGGTGGAGTTAAAGGATGCGTGGGGAAGGTGTCAGATGGAGCCAGTGAAAGAGGAGGGAGGATGGTGGTGAACGTAAGGTTAAGGATGGGGAGAAAATGTGAATTGTATGTTGAGGTAAAATTGTCATAGAAAACAATAAAAATAAAAGGGTTATAGGTCCAAAGAAGAAAGTTGGGCCAAATAGCAACACTTTTTTTTTTTTTTTTTTTTGAGTTTATATTTTCGTACACCAAAAATCTAAGTTCGTGCACAATGTATTTTTTAGATTATGATTTTATCCTTTAATCAAATTATCATTTTTTAAGTTCGCGCACAATGTATTTTTTAGATTATGATCTTATCCTTTAATCAAATTATCATTTTTTAAAATGCAATTTCTCAATACACAACCCCACACCAGCAACCACCACCACTATCACTGCCATTGTCACTATCATGAACCCCACCACCACTATGAACCCTTTTTTGCGAATCCCCACCGTTGTGAACCCCCTTCTGCAAACCCCTACACTATTGCAAACCCCCTCATGAACCACTATTGCCATGAAGTTCCCATCAGGGAACCCCCACACTATTGTAAACCCTCTCCATGAACACTTTCACCGTTCGACTACCAGTGTTGAAACAATCATCGCCGTTTGGATTTCAACCATCGAACCAAAAGTGTTTATTCAGAGAACTACCATTGAAGAGATTTGGCATTCTAATGGTAGTTGATATGACGACGATCTAGAGAGAGAGAGATTGGGGTGGAAGGCGGCAGTGGAGGAAAGAGTTGAAAGGTTGGTAGGGGTAGAAGAGAGAGTTGGGGAACGATGGCTGGTGGTTTTTGGAATTTCTGGGGTGGTCATGGATAGTATGAAAGGGGCTAGGGTGGTCAGGGAAAGGTGAGTAAGGGGGTGACAGTGGCAAGAGAGGGTGGGGGAGAGGTTAGGCTAGTTGGAGGAGGAGGCTAGTGGTGGTGGCAGGTGGTTGGCTAATGGTGGTTAATGGTAAGGTTAGGGTTAGGGTCAAAGTTTGAATATTGAAGAAGGTGAGGGTATTTTTGACATGGTAGGTTGTGTACTAAGCAAAATATTAGATTTTAAAACCATTTAGTGTGCGTATTGAGAAAAGATGTATGCTGAGAGTTTTTTATGTGTGGAAATAAAAACTCTCACATTTTTTTGTTTATGTTATAATGCTTAATTAATGAAGGGAGGTTTGTATAGATTTTCACGAAAAAAAAAGTATGAAAGGAATGAAATATCAAAAACATCACAAGAGGTCTCCATAATAGTCAAAATCCTCTAGAAAAAAAAGAAGGTGTAATTAACCTTTTTTTTTTTTCCTTAGGTTTTTATGGGAGCTTTAATTAGGAAGAAATTATCACCTTTCAAAACTTTTATCTTAAGGCTTCATTGGTATACAACATTTTACATTCTTGGCAAAGGATGCATCCAAAGGGTGTAGTGCAGGGGCGGTCACTCCTTATATTATACTAGTAATTAGTAAGATAAATATGAAATTAGAGTAGTCTGCACTTTCAAAATTATATGCTCATCCCCAAATTAATTATAAAACAAAACTTTAAACATAGTTTTCAAGTTGGGTTTTATTAAATACGGATCCCTTCTATTTGCAAAATTAGAGTAATTTTCACTCTCAAAATTATATTTGCATCCCCAAATTAATTATGGGAATGGTTACCATGTGCACCCCAAAAAGGGTGCATTTGGTATGCACCTTATACAAAAAGTATAACTTTTATCACAAAATGTATGACTTTCATCACAAAAAGTATAATTTTTCTCATTACAAAAAATAGAAATTTTGGCTTTTCACAAAAGTATAACTTTTACCATAAAAACCATAATTTTGGGTATACATAACTTTAGGGGTACATACCATAACTTCACCATTCATAACGCGCATTACAAAAATCGTAACTTCCATCACAAAAATTCACAACTTCCATCTCAAAAATTCGTAACTATCATCACAAAAATTTTAACTTTTCTTATAATGTGCTCTTGCACATTGTAGCATTTCCCTTCTATTTTCTGTCCATGTGTCACTTAGGTATTTTATTTATTTATAAATCACACATTAATTTGCTCAAGTCTTTTTTTTTTTTAGTATTATTTTTGACATTCATTTTTGTTTGGCCATTATCTGAGAACAAGAATATTGTCTATGTTTCATGTGACATTTTGAAAAATGAGTTTATAAAATTTGAAATTATGTATTGAAATGATTATCATCTTATTCATAGATTAATTTGTGTTGTGTTAATTTTACACATTTCAACTATATGTATAGGAACCTACATTATCAACTACGGAATTTGTCAAGACTAAAGCGTGCATAATAACATGGTAGATGATTTTCTAGGAAGTTACTTGATCACATTTATTGAGAAAGATATTAATTGAAATTTTGATGTCGAGCCTGTCATAGATGGTTTCTATATTATAAAATCTATTGAGCGTAACATTTTCAGGTGGTGATTGCACCTCGAAAGAGAGTGAACATGTAGGCAGTGATGTGTGATGATTGCGGGCATGCAGGACTTGTGAACGTAGTCCAAGATGTGGATTTTTGACTCATAACTAAAGAATTTAGACTGTGTGTGGCCAAGAGGATGGGTCATAGGTTTGGATCTTGCGTCAATGAAGATGAATTTCCTGATTTTGCTAAGTGTGGAAAATAAACAAAGACTCAATGGATGGTTGCTAAATTGAAAAGAAATTGAACTTGCATTGACTGGAAATGAAGTACAATTGAAGTAAAATGAAAAATACTTAGGAAAAGATTGCTAATTGATTTGCTAGCAATTGCTGGAAATATATGGAAATTCAGTGTGCAAGAGCTAGTTTTGAGTTGTTTGTTGTTGGACCCTTCAAATGTTGGCCATGGAGTCCTTTTATAGTTAAAAAACGACTAGAAAACTGTCTCTTGTTTCTGCTTCAACTGCTAGGAAAGTGTCCTATGATTCCTTGTTTGGAGCCCAAATTTTGCAACCACTTCCCCACTATCGGCTAGTTATGAACGTTTGTTATCATTTGGTCGACAACTGGTTCACTAAATCCCTTTTTATTCTCCACATGTGCAAATAATTAGGATCATGACATAACTCCCAACATTTTTGTAAAACGTGGGGCTCAACCACCCCCGATTTTCTAAGAATGGTTGAGGCAAAACTAAAATATCTTCCTTTATTTATTAAATTTTATTAAATAAATGGACTTAATCCTTGCCACCTCAGTCCTTCCACTCATCATTCCTGTGGCATTACTGTCATGCCACGTTTCTACCATGTCACCCATCCTTTGCCACGTGGAAGTTTGCAATAATGGGTACAAACAGATAGTGAAGTTCAGTGGATGGATACATATTATAATAGTTACTACTTTCTTTGTAATTTAATGCAAGAAAAAAAAAATATGTTCAGACATATTTTTTTTGCTCAATTATGTTGACAAAGAATACCTAGTTAATAGTAATATTATTCACTTTTTTCTGCTGGTATTAATCTATATTTAAACTTTTATGGTAATTTTTTTCGATTAGGAAGGAGTTTTTGCCCCCAAAGTTAGAATCCTATATTTGTCCTTGTTCTTGGCATTTTTTTTTTTCTTTTCATGTAGTAATTATAAGAAGTTTAATTTTGAGAAAATCAAAAGTTGTTTTCAAATTATTATTGCGAATTT
Organism: Camellia japonica; assembly: GCA_030407325.1. Lineage (NCBI taxonomy): Eukaryota > Viridiplantae > Streptophyta > Magnoliopsida > Ericales > Theaceae > Camellia > Camellia japonica. The sequence continues at coordinate 14,999 of JAPPVO010002855.1, forward strand.
GTGAAAAGGCTGCAGTGAATTTTGAAAGGTAAATTGTCACAATATGTTTACAAACTCAAATGAGCATTTCTTTTAAGTTGTGTTTGGAACTTTGATTTGTCAATATAAAAGAAATGGAATGCAATAGAAGATAATTTTTTTTTCTTTCTTAGTTCTAATGCATATTGCGTGAAAGATTACTCTAGTATAGCATAGATTTGAGCTAGCCAAGTGATCAGGTTCTCATTTTACTACTCTTTTCTTTTTCCTCAGCAAATCACTCAACAAATCCAAAATTCAAAATCAAAACAAGCATGAAGGATATAGTGAAAACAAGCATTAAACCCATTGTTTTCTTACATGTACACACCCACACCCACACCTCACTCCATTGTTGAGAGTCATCACTAACTCTTCTTACTCTCTAGAATATTCTAGAAGTTTCCACATGAATCTAGAAGACTCTGGAAAGAGAAATCCGGAAGATTCTAGAACATCTTAGAAGGTTCTGGAACACTGGAGAAGTTTGGAGAAATATAGAAAGTTCCGGAAGGTTCTAGAATATTTTAGAGAAGTAAAGAAAACTCTAATAGGTACTAGAGTAGTTTAGATAACTCTAGAGTATAGTGGAAGTATGAGAGTATTCTAGAAAGTTCTTCACTAGTATAAATATGAGATGAGTACATGTATTGAGTAATTGAGTGATGGAGTGGTCAATCACTACAAGGGTGATCTAGTGTGAAGTATTTTAAGGTCTTGTGTGAGGAAGACACTGTGTGAGTGCTTGAATGTATTATGTGAGTCAATAAGTGATGTGTATTAATGTCTGGTTGTACAAGTGTACTTGAGTGTTATCAATAAAGGTAAAGGTTGTATTTTTTGGGTCCACTATTGTGTCAAACTCAACATCCACCACCACCACCAAATTGTATTCACTAAAGTTTTCGGCTTTGGTTAGTCCTAAGAAGAGTATACAACATGAAAGCGGATGCATTTGGGTTAGAGATCTCTAGTTTTAATGCTTGAATGTATTATGTGAGTGAATAAGCAATGTGTATTAATGTGTGGTTGTACAAGTGTACTTGAGTGTTATCAATAAAGGTAAAGGTTGTATTTTTTGGGTCCACTATTTTGTCAAACTCAACATCCACCACCACCACTAAATTGTATTCACTAAAGTTTTGGGCTTTGGTTAGTCGTAAGAAGAGTATACAACATGAAAGCGGATGAATTAGGGTTATAGATCTCTAGTTTTAAATGAACGGTGTGGAGCAGGGGTGAGCATGAGATGGGTTCGGGTGCCCTACACTTTATAATAATATATATTGGCTTGGAAATGGGCCCATATTTAATGCTTAAGTGGAACCAAAGATGATGCATTGCTTCATGACTGAATAATTTTCCCTTCATTCCAGTTATTTCAGTTAATTAAGGCAATTGTTCTCTTATGCAGGTGAATTAATCCAGGTTTTGTGTGCCCATGGAGTTGCGAGGCTTCTTTCCATTTATGATGTCCATTTGTTTGTCAATTGTCCTCCTATCTGAAAAATCTGTTGCAAATATTCCAGTAATTGGCAGTATTTATTCAGTGTTCGAAGGGTCTCAAATTAATTGGCTTGATTATGGTGGAATGTTTTTGCTCTCGAACAACTCAAATTTTTCTTTTGGATTTTCAAGTACAAAGGAGGAGTTGGCATTGTTCTCTTTGTCTATAATTCACGTTCATAGTGCAATTGTCGTCTGGACTGCCAACAGAGGCTTCGGGGTAAGAGATTATGATAAATTTGTTTTTGACAAAACTGGGAATGTATATCTGGAGAAAGAAGGTGGTATAGCCTGGTCTACTCATACTGCAGGAAAAGGAGTTACTTCCATCAAGCTGCAGGACTCAGGCAATTTGGTTTTGCTTGGAAATGACTCCAGAGTTCTTTGGCAGAGTTTTAGCTATCCCACAGACACCCTTTTGTCAAATCAACTTTTCTTTGAAGGAATGCGACTAGTAAGTGAGCCCAATTCCAATAACTTGAGTTGCTACCTTGAAATGAAATCAGGTGATGCAATTCTCTATGGAGGATTCCAAACTCCTCAACCCTATTGGTCTATGGCAAATGAGTACCGGAAAGTTATAACTAAAGAAGATGGACCAGTCACTTCTGCTTCTCTAATTTCCAATTCATGGAGCTTCTTTGATCACAATCAGAATCTAATTTGGGAATTTATATTGTCTGATGATTTTAGTTTTGATGTTACTTGGGCAGCAGTTTTAGGAGATGATGGGTTTATTTCATTCTACAGTCTTCGTAATGGTGAACAGTCTAATGCAGTAACAATGAAGATTCCACAAAATGAGTGTAGCACACCTGAACCATGTGATCCCTACTACCGTTGTGAGTTTCTGACTAAAAAAAATTGCTACTGTCCTCTGGAGCTTAGCAACCCTCCAAGTTGCAACCATTGGATTGGCTCTCCATGTAATGGCTCAAAGAGTTCTATACAGTTGCTAAATATGGGGGATAAACTTGACTACTTTGCTCTTGAGTTTGTTTCACCCTATGCCAATTGTGATTTGAAAGGTTGCAGGGATGCATGTGTTAGTAACTGCTCATGTCTCATGTTATTTTTTGAGAACAATTCTGGTAATTGCTTTTTGTTTGATGAAATAGGAAGCTTTCAATTACGCAATGGCACTTCCAAGTTTATTTCTTACATCAAATTACCTAGTGATGCAGGCCAAAGGCTAAACCCTGCCAAGAAAGAAAGCAATAGTCAGAACCACTTGCGGATTGTTATGATAGCTACTACAATCTTCTTACTTGCTAGTTGTTTACTTTTTTTGGGATATTGGTTCCACCAAAGAAACAAAAGAATGCTACAATTTTTCAAAGATTTCATGGGAAAGGATAATTTTTCTTGCCAAGACGATGACATTCAAGTAGAAAATTTCTTAGAGATTTTATCTCACAACCCCAATCGGTATAGCTACAAAGATCTTCAGACCGCTACAAACAACTTCTCTGTGAAACTCGGTCAGGGTGGTTTCGGTTCAGTTTACAAAGGGATGCTTCCAGATGGAACTCAAATTGCCGTGAAGAAATTGGAGGGCACTAATCAGGGAAAGAGAGAATTTCGAACTGAAGTTACCACTATTGGCAGCATCCACCATCTCCATTTGGTCAAGCTCAAGGGCTTTTGTGTAGAGGGCACTAATCGCCTTATGGCTTATGAGTACATGGAAAATGGGTCTTTGGATAAATGGATCTTCAAGACCAATGGAGAAGGATTAACTTTGGATTGGGAAACCCGCTTTAGTATAATAATAGGTGTGGCGAAAGGATTGGCTTATCTCCATGAGAACTGCCATATGAAGATCATCCACTGTGATATAAAACCTGAAAATGTGCTTCTTGATGACAATTACCAAGCTAAGGTATCAGATTTTGGCTTGGCCAAGTTGATGACAAAGGAACAGAGTCAAGTTGTCACCCGACTAAGAGGCACAAGGGGGTATTTGGCACCTGAATGGGTCACAACCAATGCCTTGTCAGAGAAGATTGATGTATATAGCTTTGGCATGGTTTTGCTTGAAATTGTTGGGGGAAGACGGAACTTCAACCCTGCAGAGTGTTCAGAGAAAGCTCATTTTCCGTCTTATGCCCTCAAGATGATGGAAGAAAGAAAGCTGCAAGAAATAATCGATTCAAAGCTTGAGATTGATGAAGAAGACAAGAGGGTAGAAAACGTAATCAAAGTTTCTTTGTGGTGTATACAGAGGACATGCACCGAAGACCATCCATGGGTAGAATTGTTCAAATGCTTGAAGGTTCCTGCTCTGTACCGGAGCCTCCGAGCTCCTCTGAAGCTGGTTTCCACTTTCTTGCAAATTTCGTTAGACCAGTCAGAGAGGAGAGAAGGTTACCTGCACCGTCATATTGCCATAGTGATGCAAAGTTTTCGGCAGTGCAATTATCTGGTCCAAGATAATTAAGGCCATACACTCAATACCTTGTATATAGCACATGTTCTTATTCATGATGTTATTTGGGGTTTCCATGTATGTTGTGTCAATCTTAACATTGAGTTCTTGACTTTGTAACTCTATGCATACTCCACCCTTGCTTGGGTTGTATTTTTTTTAAATTTAAATCATATTTCTTTTATGTCTGTTATTGTTTTGGATGATCTCTTCTACTCACTAAATTGATTTTAAACTTGACATTATCAATCACTTCAATAATATTCAATCAGCATTCCTTAAATAAACTGGTTTTTATTTCTAAAATAACTCACAAGTAGAATTGAATATTACAAGTATAATCTGACTACACAGAATGATCAAGAGTGAAATTACGTCAAAATGATACCAACTAGTATGAAATCAAAGAAGAAAAGTTGTGGCAGAGGACAAGAATGTGACAAAAAAGAATCCAATCACAACGTGAGACGGGGCTGAGCTGGTGGGAGGAGAAATGGGTCCACCAGCTGCAGGGGCAAACGCGGATAAGGCCTTGGTGGTGGTGCTTGGTGGAGAAGCGGCAGATGTGGAAGGGGACGTGGCAGTGCTAGAGGCGATCACATTGATGGCAAGCTGTTGACCCAAATTGCAGTGTAGTGGGTATGTGCTGGTGAAGTAATGCTGGCCTGGGTTGGAGAGGGTGATCTTTGCTGGACTGGTGATTAAGACAGTGGTGGTGGCGGTGGTGTTGGTGTCACAAGACTCATATGCTGCCTTTGTTACCACTGCCACATCTTGTGTTCCATTGACAAAGTTGAAAACTGCATAACCATGAAAATACACCAATTATACTAGACTTATAGACCTTATTAAGAAACCTCACCATTACGACAAACCTTTACAGTATGATTTTTAATCAAACAAAAGAAATTTGAAACCCAGTAATGTTTATATTTATAGTTTTTTTATTTATTTTTATTAAAGTTTTGAAAATTACATACAATTCGTTTTATAAAATTTGTAAAAAAATTAATTTCAAAAGTTTATCCTGTCCTTATTTTTCCATTCTTTCTGGCCACCACCCACAGCTCATCACCACTACCAGCCATCACGTGCAACCACTCCCACATTCACCCACCATCACCGGTGACCTCCTTCGACAACCACCTCTTGCTATTGGCAACAACCTTCCACCGTCAACAACTACCTTTGGTCACCATCTCTTGCCTGAAATGACCTTTGGCAATCACTTTCGGTCACCACCTGGTCCCAGAAACCACCTCCGACCACTAGCCACAATATCTGACCATCAACAACCACCTTTGGTCACCACCATTTTCCTTGACATCCATCTCATTTGTTTTCAAAATAAGTTTTTAAATCACATAACTCTTTTTTTTTTTTTTTACAAAAAATAAACATAAACAGGGTAAACTACTAATAGGTTTTAATAGTTGGATTTAATTCCCATAAAATCCTATAAAAATAACTTTTTGTAATGATTTTTTTGCACGTCGCTGAAAGTTGACCATTAGTGACTTTTTTTGTCACGTTTTTTATAAATTGTCGCCAAACTTACAATTAGTGACGTTTTTATAAATTGTCGGCACATTAGTAATTCATATTTTTTGTACCGAAAAAACAGTTTTCCTTTTTTTAAAAAAAAAAAAAAAAAATCTTTAACTGTATTGCTATTCTAACCTTCCGATTATATGTCTACATTGTTAATAAATGCAAAAAAATGACCAGACTTGTCAATTTCACAAGAAGCTTCTCTTACTCTATTAATTTCAACGTACTATTCTTTGTCAATGGATGGGAGACAATTTAATGGAAAATGCTGTAGGCCTTAAATTTTTTATAAAATAAATGATCAAATATCTTATATGGGTGTGTGATTCACAAAATTACGGATCCCACACGCATGTGAGACATTTAGTCATTTATTTGATAAAAAATTTAATATCCTTAACATTACCTCAATTTAAATCAAGGAGTTATATCAAATTGAAACTATCTCAGAAAATTTAACAGCATGTTACCAATTAGTTATAAGTATACAACATACACAACAACCACAACGTCATCAAGTTTTGGGGAGTCGAACTCTAGACCCTAAGAACAGAATAGTAATGCTATTATCAACCGGATGCTACTGAATCGTATGGGTATCGACAATTTCTTAATACAATTATCACCTTAGTTAATGAGTATGAAAGTGAACAAATTTGGTACACTGAACATTTTTTCTACATACATATAATTTGATTCATCTTGCATTTTCTTTCGCTGTGTTTGGTTTTGAAATTTGAGAGAAATTTGGAAAGAAAATGTGTGAAACTAATAAGTGAAATGTTAGTATATTTTATTTACATTTCTAAATCTTTTTTCAAATTCCACAACTAAACACAGCGTTAGTATTAATTTTCAAGAACACACTTTCCAATTATTCAAGTTAGCATAAGTACACAGAGAGAGAGAGAGAGAGAGAGAGAGAGATTCAAATTTTATACCTAGAGTGTCTCCAGCAATGAAGGTTTTGTTGAAAGCCCAAGTAGCATAAGCAATTGCACCACCAGGAGGCACAAGCCACCCCAAACCATCCCCAACCTCATATGTCATTGGTGCTCTAGGTGGTGCTGGTGGTGGAACATACATGGCTAGCTTTTGTCCCAAGGGACAGTGCATCTCCATGGTGCCTATGAAATAGTACTCACCACCTGAACTTAGGGTAAAATTCACAGGACCATTTGTTTCAAGCAAAATAGGGTTTGTCGAATTGCACATATCAAATGCTTCCTTGCTAACCCTAGCTACATCTTGCTGCCCAGTTGTGAAATTGAACACTGAAAAACGTTGAAAATAAATCAAGCTAGCTCTAGTATTCATTCATATGTATATACAGGGAGTCTGAAAAATTCAAGATGTAAAAATAAATCTCTGAGGGGAAATTCAAAAAAAATAAAAAATAAATAATGGGTTAAATAATATTTTCTAGAAATTTATTGTGGAAAATGGAACAAAATAATAAAATCATAGGCAAAATAATATATATTTTTTTATAATTTCATTGCCTCGACTTGCCTTAGTGTAGCTCCGTTTTCTTTTGTATCGACAAAAAAAAATTTATTGATGAAAAAATAGTACAAACAATACACAAAAAATATCAATAAAAGAGGACTACGGTAAAAACATCATCATTGTTTTGAGAACATACTATGCCGTTGTGTATATTCCATTCATACTTTGAGAATAATTTAAAAACTAAAATTTTTAGCTACAAATATATATTACCGAGGACGTCACCGGGGCTGAATGTTTGCATGGCGGCCCAGGTGGCGTAAGCAATCGGACCACCAGGAGGGACGAGCCACCCTAAGGTGTCACCCACGACATGTACTTTCTGTGCCACAGTGGTTTGTAGAAGGGCAGCTACTAGTGTCACCATAATGGCTGAACTGAGTCTTCTGGCCATTGTTTTGTTATGGTAACTGCCAAACTTGGGCTTATGGCTGAATGAAGTTTGTGTTTGAAAATATGAGATACTGAAAAATGAAAACTGACGGAAGGTTGGATACTTCGACCCTTTTTATAGAGCTCTTTAAACCTTGTTTCTGCTAAGTTTTTTTCTTGAAAACTGATGAAGGTTGGATACTTTGACCATTTTTATAGAGCTCTTTAAACCTTGTTTCTCCTAAGTTTTTTTCTGTTTGCTTTCATTTTTTGAAAATTTAAAACAAAACTTATTTAGTAAATTTTTTTTTTTTTTGGTTTCTAGAAAAATAAAATTGATTTTATAATAAAAATTAAAAATTAAAAATTAAAAACGAGAAACAAAGAGTATTTTCACTTGTCTTCAAAAAACATTTCACTCTTTCTCCTTCCTGTCCACAACCTTCGGCCACCACTCATTAATGTTGCCACTATCTATTAGCAACCGACTGTTCGTGACCGTTAGGAACCCCTGGCCGCCTCGTGACCTGTATCGGCACTCTAGCCATCTCCATTGTCAGCCACCACATTTGTTCACTCTCCATCATCGACCATCACTTTTAACGACTCACCAAATATGTTTCTTTATTAGCATGAAGAGATGAAGCGTGTAAAGACACATTCTCACTAATATTTGCAACCCTCTCAAAAACCCTTATCACCACCACTCTTCGCCTTTTGATTCTCAAAACCACTAGTGATGCCGATCCATCAAATAGTGATCAGGCGGTATAAGGAGGAGACCCACCCGAACACACTCAAAATAGTGTTGGGTCAGAGATCTCAGAGTGGATCCACCACAAAGTGCTTCTCAATCTTCATTGACAACTTGCCAGAAGAAACCTACAACTAGTGGTAAAGAAGAGTTTTAAGTAGAAGCGGGTACGTTGTTGATGCATTTATTCCAGCCAAGAGACGATCAACAAGCAATAGCAAATACGGTTTTGTGAGATTCCAATAGGAAGCTGAGGCAGAGGAAGCGATCAGAACCTTCAATGGAGTGTGATGGAAGAACCATATCATGGTGGTTAAAAGAGCTGCAAATCTAGCAGGTAAACACATGCTTTGGAAGGTAAAAAAAAAAAAAAAAAAAAAACCAATCCATACGACCATTCATTCTGACAACTCATCAATAGTAGTGACAGAGCACAACATGATTATAGAATTGTATGATTGGAGTTGCAAAGGATTATAATCAAATCCCTTTGATTGAGCATCAAATGAAGGAGTTGGGATAAACCCTATTACTATCAAACCTTTAGGGGGTTTAAAAGTTTTATTACAATTCATTTCTAAAGAGGAGAAACTTGCAAGGATTAATAATGGCAAATAATGGTTGGAACCATGGTTTGACATGACATAATGGTTGGAACCATGGTTTGACATAACCTAGAGAAACCAGGGCATCAAGACATGTTTGGATTTCTATTGAAGACGTCCCACTCCATGCTTGGAATTATAGTACTTTTGATAAGATAGCAAGTGTTTGGGGCCAAGTCATTGAGATCAACGCTTGCACTTCATCACAATTGGAGCTTGAATGTGGTAGAGTGCTAATTGAAACTCGATTTACATCACTAATTTGCAGTTCTTGTAATCTAAAATTTGGTGGTTTCTTATACAAAATCAAAGTCTCAGATTCAAAATTCCATATTCTGTCCAAAGCTTTTCATGCAATCACATCCCAGCCAATGAGTGTCAAAAATTGAATGGTGCCACCAGCGATATAACGGCTTGGATTAGACCTGACCCTTTCATGTTCTTGAATCTGGGATTTGATACTCTTTATTGTTGTCTATACTCCTTGTCTTCTTGTTGTTAAATTTGGTTGTTTGGAGTTGTTAGTTGTGTTGTGAACAGGTTGATAGTTTGTTTTTTAAAAGAATTCATGTCTTATTTCTTCAGGTTTACTCGAGCGGTCTTTGAATTCTCTCAGTACTTTTGTAGGTCTGTAGAACTACTAGGAGTAGGGTGATCTTCGCTGGAGCGATCCTATCTTCGCTCGAGCGGTCCTTTCTTCGCTCCAGTGGTCTTTGCAGCCTGTAAAACTTCTAGGAGGGGGCCATTGTATGCTCAAGTCGTATTTTTGTCACTCGAGCGGTGTCACTTACTTGTGTCTGATGCTCGATTAGTGGTTTGGTCGCTTAAGCAGTCTGTGCGTATATCAGATTGGGAAAAGGTCTTTTTGTGTCACTTTTTACTTTTCTCTCTCTCTAAAACACCCCAAAACCTAATTTATTGACTCTCTCTCTCTCTCTCTAGTTCTTGTCTTAACACCTCAAATACACCCAAATCTGTTGATCTCGTCGCCCTAATGCTTTGAAGAAAAGTGTAGAGCACATATAGGTGGTCGTTTTGATCGGAGAAAGTTTGAGTTTCGACTTCGTCAAATCTTGTGTCTTGTTTGTCAACATTTCTAGTCTTGAGGTAGGGGTTTCTTCAACATTTTCTTATGATTCTTAGCTTCATTATGTGTTCCTTGTAGAGTATTGTGATTTGGAGTTAGGGTTTTGGTTTAGGGTTTGGTTTTTGAAATGTAAAAGAGGGGTTTTCAAATGGGTTCATGAAGAATGTTGTGGAATGAAATTATGGTTGAGTTGTGTTGAAATATTGGAAATTTCTCCTTTAAATGTGTTTTTGAAAAGAAAATGAGATTTTGTTGGAAATCATTAGTGATTGACCTATGAAGAAAATGGAAAGATGTTGAGTTTTGAAAAGATAAAATGAATGTATCTGTTGATGATGAGAGTGGAGTTGGATATGTATTATTACTCCTATTTTGAGTTTTGAACTTATATATTGTTGTTGGAAATTTATCAGTTGTATAGAGATATCTGTTTTGAGCTATTGGTGGAGGATAACTTTGATTGTTGTAGAAATTGTATGCGGATTAGGTTAATTGAAACCAACCACTCATACATCTTGAATTGAGCGTCGTTTCATACTTAAATACTGAAAATGTATCGTTTTGAGAAAAAAGAGGTGTATACCTTGGTAAATCTGGTTAGGGGGTGTGGTTGTGGTTTTATTATGTTGGTCTGTGTGTCATTGGTAAAAGTCTAGAAACCTGCGTAGTTAGATGCCGATCCTTCTAGTTAGTACCGATAAAATGTCTTTGGTAGCGCTTGTGTAGCTTTCTAGTAGACACGTACCTAGAGATTCCCAGTATTTTGTATCCACTGCCCTATTTTTTGATTTAAAAAGTATTGATTTATATATATATATATATATAACTATGGCATTGCATTGCTTTGAAAGAGAATGTGTAAAGTTTTTGACAAATGGCATGCATATGCATTCACTATATGACTTTGTTAAGCTTCACACATTGTGTTCAAGTATCTGTACTGGGTTTTAGCTTACCCTATGTGGAAAATAACTTTCAGGTGCTGATGATATGCCTCCACCAAGGACATAGCTTTGAAGGACCTTAGAGCCGAGGGCTTCTTTTTGTCTCTTTTATGTAAATATTTGTTGTACAAGCCTTGGGCTTTATATGTATGTGTAGACACCCCATTTTTAACCGTCTTCAAGACTTGGACGTCATCGTTTGAACACTCGATGATCATCCATGTTCGTGTTCGTCTTGAGTTCTCGAGGTCTCGGTCGTGCACCTTGCCACAAGATCTCTCGACTTATTTGGTTTGTGCTTGGTTGGACCAAGGACTTGTGATCTTTGCACCTGAGGGCGGGAAATGGCTTGTTGGCTATCCCCACACCCCACCGGCCTTGGCATGTTGCCACCGGCCCTGTTTTATTGCTACCGACCAAAAGTGTTGGCCGGTCGGCAATGTTTTTAGTCGGCCGACCATGGTGTTGGTCGATCGGCCATTTTTTTTGCTGGCCGAACCCTGCTCATCTGCTTTATGCAGATATTTTGTGCCAGCTGACACAGACCCTATCCTCCATACACGTGTATGGAGGATTTTGAACCTTTATTTTAGCTTCTTGAGGAAGCTTGAACCTTTTGAACCTTTGTTTTAGCTTCTTGAGGAAGCTTGAACCTTTTGAACCTTTGTTTTAACTTCTTGAAGAAGCTTGAACCCTTTACTCTTTAGCTTCTCCAAGAAGCTTGAACCTTTTTTAGCTTTTTGAGGAAGCTTGAACCTTTTTTAGCTTATCGAAGAAGCTTGAACCTCTTTAGCTTCTCCAAGAAGCTTGAACTCTCTTGTTTCTCTATAAGAGAGGGCCTCCCTCTCCTTTAGAGAGGTTCCAAAAATTTGTCTAAAGCTCCAAGATATATATCTCACTATTTTGAGCTCCAAAGTGCTTGGTTCTTGACCCCTTTACATCACAACTCCTAAGCACACACCTCCACCACTCATCTAAGGTTCTTGGAGGGTCTTGAGAGGGCTCAAAGGTTGGGTTTTGGTCCAGAAATCTGCTGGTTTTGTTGAGCTACAAGGGTAACTCCTTTTCCCTCTTTTATTCCCCATTTTTGCACAAGCTTTTAGCCTATCTTGCATGCTGTTTTGAGCTTAGTGTATAACTGATAAAAGTTCTGTTTTTGCATGATTCTCGGGCCATCAATCACGCATTTCAATGCATGATGGCCAAAGAGCCGAATGTGCAATTCGATATGGAATGAAATACACAAACACATAAAGGGCCCCAACCTCTATCATCATGATTGATCAAGTGGCAAGGGATGCACACACAATGCAATGCCCTAGGCAAGCAAGCAAGCATGCAAATAACTCAAGTATGCAACAAATCTAATGCAACATGAGCATGTTCACATGCAATACGCAAAAGGCATGCAACCTAAACATGTGGACATGTATAGCATGCAACAACATGACAAATGAAACAAGCATGCAATAACATGGTGAGATGGACTTACACTAACATGGGTACCTCTCAAGCATGCCAAAATCAGTGGCCAAATGAGATGAGAACAAGGCCCAAGATTCCTGCAAACATGCACAATGCAATGGCCCCAAGCCTAAGGCACAAAAATGCAACTCTCCAAGAGCGATGCAAGAATGAAACATGGCATACAAATGGCATACATTCCAGCTCTGAAATGGCATACTAAATGACTCCAAAATGACTCCAAAGCATGCAAACACTCATGCTATGCATGCTAGAAGGCTCAAATACCGAAACTAGTGAAGCACACTTCACTATAGGTATACAAAGCAATGCTCAAATGTGCAAAACCAACCCCAAACAGATCCTAGGCAGGTCCAAGACAGTAGCAAAATGGCCTAAAATGATGGCTCGGAATGCACCAAAATGAAGCTCATGCAATGGTCGGTAAATAAAGCATACAAGCACGACTCTCAAACATATTTAAAGAGTGAAAAACATGGGAATATGGCATTCATATAAGCTCTGAAATATGATGTATAATGGCCCCAAAACATAAAAACACCTCAGTATATGCATCAAGAGGCTACAAAACTCAAGGCTAGGCATGGATATTGAACTACAACCATGCATAGCATGCATCATTCGCCATGAGGCACAAAACAGAGCTAAGGCAGTCCAAAACATGCACAAAATCAGGTTAAGGCATGGCCAAAAAGTGCTAGAATCAAGGGCCAAAACAACATGCAATACAAGCTAGTGAATAGGGTTTACACTACAAGTATATTAAGCATTCAAGAGGCCACTAAACCAGAAAAAGTCAGAGGTATGACATGCCAAATAAAGCCTAAAAACTCACTGAAACATGGTCTATGCATGCAAGAATGAGATGCTCCTTTGATAGGCCATGAAGAGGGTTGTTCTACACATGCAAGATGGACACCCAATATGACAAAACCACCTCTGGACAGAGGTTATGCAGGCCCTAAAACTCACTGAAAAGGGTCTAAAATGAGGCTAGGAAGCATGCAAGTATAGACTCCTTTGTAAGGCCAAAAATGCAAGTAAGCAAGACAATAAGGAGAGGGATGGCCCTCTCCTTCTTAGGACCTCAAAACATCATCCCCACCACTGAAATCCCTCTGGATTTCAGTGGTGAGAAGGCCAATATAAGGTGGTCCCGAAGTTCACAAAAAAGGCACAAAAATGAGGCCAAACAAGGCCTAAGAGGGGGGAACAACCCCAAACACAAAAGTGACATTAAACAAAGTTCAA
>JAPPVO010002856.1:0-34853 GCA_030407325.1 Camellia japonica
AGCTCAATTTCACAATTAATTCACATGCATGCCCCAATCTCCCATCAAACTCATTCTGACATAACAAATTCATACATTCAAGCTTATATCTTCATAAATTATACATGCATGTGATGAATTAGCCACATTCTCAACTTAGACAACACAAATGGTGATCAAAACATGAGTTTCAACCAAAACTCTACTTGAATCATGTATTTCAAGCTTAAACATGTAAATTCAAAGTAGTTTCTTACATGCATGAGTTCTAAGACTTCAACTCAACAAAAATCAACTCATTACATGCTCTTGATCACAAACAACCCTTGAACTTACAAGATCACAATTTCAAACTTATGAATTCAAGACCAAATGCTTACCTAGGGGCTCAATCTTCCAAACTATAGCAATTTCTTGAGTTTAATCCTCCAATTCTTCACAAATTTGAGCCAAACACCCAACTCTCCTCTTTTCCCTCTCTCTAGCCGACTCCCTTCTCTATTTCTTGAGTTTAATTCAGCCAAGAAGAATAACAAGGAGGGTATTTGAGTGTATAGTGCCCCACTAAGTCATAATATAATAATATAGAGTAATTGGGCACTAATTCATTAATTTAATCAACTTAATCTGGTCCGAATCAAATTTTCAATTAAACTTCACCGTAGGCTCTAAAAATTACGCTAATCACAATGGCGTAATCAATTTTCGGTTCTATGGCCGATAAGGCTTCCAATTTAATTTCCAAAGCAGATTATTCAAACAGATATTCCTACGGTGAACAGATAGAACTTCAAAATCGCATATATTCACAAAATGGCACATAAAATCATGCTAAACACATAATCATACGCAAATTAAGGACCAATTAGCATACTACGGAACAGGGGTATCACAATTACATAGTCTATCTTTCGGTGCAATATTTCTTAACAATATTATAGGACAATCCACTTTCAACTCTAACTTAAAAGTTGGTAGCCCAGGAGGATCCAATGAATTTAATATTCATTAGGATATCTATTTGTAATGGTAGGATCAATTTCATTATCTTCAGACATTTTATCTGCTGCAAAATAAGTATATAATCTCCTTGAAAAGATATTCAACGCAACAATATTAATGTCACTGACATCATCATTACGCGCAGATAGAATGGTGCGTTTAGTTAAAAATGTTGGAGTTGACGTCTCTATCATATTCAACTGTGGATAAACTGTAGAGAGTAATTCATTCAAATCTTGATATTTGTGTATTGTTGATGGAAAGTTGATGATTTCTTGAGGATTAGTCCCAATCTAAAAAAAGTGAAATCAATTTTAAAAAAATGAGTGTAAACACAATTTATTAATTTAAAATAATCCATATAATAAAGAACAAGGTTAAAGTATTGTTACCTCTATCAAGAAATTTGCAAAAATAGTATTTTCACGGTCTCCATGATTCAAGCGCATATTCAAATCCAAAGTTAAGATATGTATATGCTTCCATATAATAGAGTGTCTTAATGATACATTTACAATTTGCTGACAAACTCTTTTGGATATAACTGGTAAGATTTGTCGAAAGTCTCAACCAAGAACAACAGTAATACCCCCATATGGCTTTTCACTATCACGAATATCCCTTAATGTACGATCAACCGCCTTAACACAGTGTCTATGTTGCATAGGAATTTCATCCCAAATTATGAGTTTTGTTTCTCTAAACAACTCAGCTTGTAATGATTGTTTGGTAAACCCACAAAGTGAATTTTCCAAGACATCTAACGGAATGGAAAATGTTGAATGTGAGTACGACGTCCTACAATAACAATGATGATGCAATTCCAGATGAAGCCACAGTAACACACGATATGCCAAGGCTGCGACATTTTAATGCAATCGTATTGTACAGAAATGTTTTCCCTGTTCCAGCACCCTTATTCAGAAAGAAAACTGTTCATTTATTTTGAAAAACTGACGAAGTGATTGTGTTATAGGCATTCCGCTGTCCATTGTTGAGACAATCAATAGTAATTTGTGGATCTGCCTGTTGTGCCTCATTTTGCAACTGTTGATGTTCGAATATCAATCGATTACCAACTACTACACTTTAATTTGCAGTAGGTTGAGACATGGTTGGGAAGTCAATTAAACATTTGCCTGATTCATGAAGCATTTGATTCAAAAGATGGAGACCATAATCTTCAATTTGAGCCTTAGTTGGGTTAGAAACGGCAAACAATGTACGAATCTTATGTGCAAGATCATCACATATATCCGTTGAGAATTGATTCCATAATGCACATGGATTTAGTGGAGAGTACTGGGTGAGAATAATACTAAACAATCTCCTCAATTGGTATCCAGTTTTCATAATTGCGGCCTTTTCAAGCATTGTATCCATTCTTCATCATCTTCTAAAAGCCTCCTTGCAACACATGCTAATTTAAATGTATCATGCACAACATGATCGACCGTGCATAAAGACTGAAACGACTTTGGTCCTTTGACAATAGTTAGTAACAAACGCAGATAAAATCTTTCACCATAATTAAGGCTAGCAAAATACATTCTACCAATTGCATATCCCATTTCTTTGATTTCCATCTCTTTTCTGACTTGAGCAAAACAAAATGCTATGGAAATTCTTGATAAGTGAATGGACATACATCTTCACTGGCAACACAATATGCAAAGAAGCCAGTAAGAGTTGACATTTGTTGACCAGCTCTAGATTGAATCGTTTCTAATGACTCTTCTGGGTTAAAAACAATGCGATGCATTCCAGGTAATGAAGTGCTAATCGTACAACTATTGGCATCTCTGCATGCAAAGGATGTCCAAATATTCGCTAAGCAGCTTCTGGAGGTCCAATACACCTTGCATCGAGATATTGTTGAATCTCATTTATCGATCCCAACACCATTGTTGTACGATCATAACCCTTGTAAATGTACTTATGTATATACTTGACACATCTCATTCTGACACAAACTTCCACATTTATATGACAGTTGAAAAGTTTAGAAAGACATGCATTGTATGGTACGACATCCCTGTTATCAACTTCTTGTCCCCTCACAGTATCTACTTGACCATTATTGCGACGATGATAGATAGGGCATCCATCTTGATCCATAGTTGTTGTTTCTGTGAAAGCATGTGAAAGCTCGAGGGTATCTCTTACTGCATCTATCATTTTCTATACATGATGCATGCGGATTTTGAGCACCATATGGTCCCTGTACCATACAACATTTGACAGTTTCAAAAAGCATAGGATCATCTTTTGGGTCTGGAAATTCTGCACAGACCAATTTGTCTACTTGAATGCATGTCCGAATTTTGTTTGGACCCTTAAGAAAAAAAAGTGCATGCATATGGGGAAGGCCTTGTTTTTTAAATTCAATTGTAAAAACATGTGCAACTTTATTTCCAAACACTTTATTTGCTTCTATCTCCTTCATCAAACATTTTCTCTTCAACTAAAAAACATGAGCAATTAAATCAGGACGATCAATAGGTTTTTGATATGGTAATAATGCTGAAATAATTTTTGGCCAATTAGGATTGCAGTCATGGTAAGAAAAATATCTGGGTGTTGGTTGTATCGGGTGATAGCCATTGAATCTTGAAAGATTTTAAACATATGTCTAGGACTACTAGTAAATGAAGATGGCAAAACAAACCTTTGACCAATTTGACCAGGTCGCACATAATCTGGATCAATATCTGACAACTCTTGGTAAAGCTCAACCCGAAGTTTCCCTTGATTAAACTTGTAATATGTCAATCGATTTTGCTTAGTTGTGGCCCAAGCATCTACCAAAAAATCTTGAAATAGTTTTCCAACTCTCAAAATTGTTGAATACTCTGTTGGTCGTTCAAACAAACAATAATTATAAAAATCCATTTGAGTAAGTCGATCAGTTGAAAGTCGATCATACTGAACGTTTCACAATTTCAACTCAGGTTCCCATCCAAGCTCACCATACGAAAATAATAAAACATAATGTAATAGCAAGTATGTTGGGTGACATTCATTAATTTGCATCAACTCATTATTTTCTTGGAAATGTAAGATAATATATCTTATTCCACTTACCTCTGTTCCATCACCTGGTATTACAATTGCAATCTCATCTGCATTGGTAGGTTATACCGACGTCGATCAGTTGTTGAATTGTAATGAAGATAAGCAGGTAGATTATGTCCTGCCGAGTCTAATTGATGTAAAATGACATGAGCTTGGTGAAATGTAGCTACAAATGCATTCACTTGCAACAAACTATCCTGAATAGTTTTGAGAACATCCCTTCTCAAGTTAGGATTTCTACGATTACAAATTTCTAACGCTGAATCAGGGTCATATATTTAGTTGAGCATAACTCGCATCCTGCCCTGGTTGTGGTTGTAGTGATCATGTTTGATGTCGTAATTCCCTATGAATTGTGAATAATGTATGGCCCCTTCCACTGAGTACTGTAGGATCCAATGTAGCACCAAGACTTGTAAAAGCATTGGATGCATTGTACAATCGAGTATAACTTCGAAAGGATTTTGATTGATCATTATTCCAATCATACAATGCCTGAAGTGATGGAGGGGTATAATAAGTAAAGATAGCCTAATCTTTCCTTCCAAACAACAAGTTGGGACGCTTTATAGATGATTTGGTCAATTTTTCATCCATCCAATGTAAGGCTGAATAATAAGGACATAATACATCCATCTTGCCAAGATAATGGCGGCAAGAATCTTTGTGTGCTCGGGCATCAATTGATGTACTCATAGGCATATCTTCTAATTCATCATCAGCATATAGATCTTCTTGAAGAAATTGATTTATAGGAGTCGACCTACAAATATTTGTGTATAAATAAAATTCTATAAAACAAAATGGTATGAATAAGAGTATATATTTCAAGATTAGACATAATAGTTTACCAATTCCTTTGTGGAGCTAAAGATGTGCTTGGCATAGAAAACGAACATGTAGAGTGATGGGCAACCATTGTTCGTTTTTATGCCGAATGAGAATCTTCAGTTATTATTTCCCAGTCTAGGCAAGTGCAATTGCAACGAATTGGTGTTAAAGAAGGTTGTATTGGTTGAATATATTCTTCGGATCCCTCTTTTTCTCGTTGCAATCATTGAAATTCAAAGTATGACTTTTCATTTTTTTCACGCTCTCGTCGTGCACGTTGGGCCAATGCAGGTTTTGATATTACATTATCATTTTGTACCTAAAATGAAAATATTTTGTCATTGGTGCAAAATATGTGAATATATTGTGTTTAAAATGAAATATCCTCATGTTTCTTTTGTTTCTCTTAATTTTGTTTTATACCTTTGATAGTGTTATCTGTATTTATTTCTTTCTTCATGCATTTTGTTTTTTATTAAAAAAAAAAAGAAAAAATAAAAATCTATCTTATTTAGTTTATCCTTTCATTAGATAGTTTGTCTTTATTCGTTTGTTTTTTTTTCTCCTAGTCGCTTCATATGGTGCATTATAAATGCACATGTATCCATGCAAAATAAAAATAAATAAATTTGGATTACACATATAAATAATAGCAATTAATAGCAGAACATATTACAATCATTCTACAAAAACAACATAAAGCAACAAATTCACATAGTTTAGCTTCATATTTTTTTAAAAGGAATATATACCACTTGACATGCATTTATCATTCTCTTGTCCGAATAAGCCACCTTTTCTTTTCCCTTAGACATTAGGTTGACCTTTTCTTTTTCTTTTTCTTTTGCTTAACAAATATAAATAAAATATTCAAAAAATTAAAAAAAAAAACTTATATAAATAAAATACATACAATGTTTGACTTGATTTTGTACTTATAACACGAACACGAATGACATTAAGGTCATGCTCATCACGAATGACCACACCAACATTTCTAGATAGGGTTGTAGGAGTAGGCCTACAAAAATAGATTGTGAACAAATTAAAATCTGTATAATAAAGTGGTAATAGTAGAGTATATATTTCAAGAATTTAACAGAGTTGTTTACCAATTGGGTGTTAAAGAAGGTTGTCTTGGGTTAATACATTTCTTTGATTTCTCTCGTTCTTGTCGCAGGTATTGTCCTAGTTGGTATGCAGAACATGGGCTTTGATTTTTTTCACATTCTCACCATGCACATTGTGCCAATGCAGCTTTTGGTAACACATTATCATTGTGCGCCTAAAATGAGAATATTGTATAATTAGGTGCATAGAATGTGAAGATTATCCCCTCTCTTGCTTTCCTTTTATCATGTATTTGTTCTTAAAAGTTTAACCAACTTTTCTTATTCGCTCGGTTAGGTTTTTAGTCACATAAGAACCAATGTGTGTATTGATTAAATTTAAAAAGGAAGGGAAAAAACAATTTGAAAACACATTATGCACACAAAGCTGCAAACTGCAAACTGCAACCTGCAACCTGCAAATTGATTGTTGTCTTTTTCTTCTTTCCTTAAGAACTTATAAGTAAAATAAAAATTTTAAAAACCTATTTTATATAATTAAAAACTTCATTTAATTAATTTTAAAAATCTATTTCAAATTAATGTTCAGACAAATGCGTTAACATGTATAAATGCTTACTTTAACATGGTTTAGAAAAATATTTCACAATCAGTCAAAACAATTGAATAAATATTTTAAAAATAATAACTCATAAAAATGTACATAAAAAAATAGTATATGACATGATGCAATTCTTAAAAAAATCTATATAAAAACAAAAATTTAATAAATATTTGGAAAAACAAACTTTTTAAAAATGTTAAGAAATCATACCACGGGATTTGCATGTTCCTTTCCTTTGCCAGAAGAGATAGCCTTTTCTGTCTCCTTTGATATTGCTTTGTGTTTTTCTTTTGCCTTTGCTTATAAAAAAATAAGTAGAATCTATTTATAAATAATTTATAAAATGATAAGAAAATGCAATCGCATATTAGTTACTTTTAGGCTTACCTCATGAATGCGAATGGTATTAAGGTCACGCTCATCGCGAACAACAACATTCATATTTCTTTGTTGAAGAAATTGAATCTATATTTACAAAAACTTTAGAGTGATAAATAAAACTTTGTACAGATAAATAATAATAAAAAAAAATCATTTCTTTCTTGATATTACCGTTCGGTGTTTAAAGCATTTATTAGAAAAAAAATTAGATATGATAAGTTTAAAATAAATAAATAAATAGGATTTATTTTAAATAAATAAGATTTACATTATAAGAGAGGTACTTAAATTTATATGGAGGGGGAGAAAAAAAAAAAAAAAACTTACTTAACCGAAAATAGTGATATTGTCCATAACCATTGTACTTCAACCTGAAAATTTTTGGTTATATAATTATGACTGTTGAATGATGTATTTTAACAATGATATTAAAATGATAAAATTAAAATCAGCCCTAGCAACATAAAGGGTATTAAAATGGGAGTACACAACAATTGTCCAAATTTGAACTCTTCTCTTCCCCAACTGACTTCAATTTTATAGTCTTCAAATTAAATTTATGATTTCATTTAGAAAGTCCAAACATAATTTTATGACAAAGAAAAAAAACTGTTTAATCAGCAATTTAAACAGTTGGTAATAAAAGAAAAAGAAAAAAAAAAAAAAAAACTTGATATATGTTATAGACAAATGAGATACTTGGTAATGAAAAAAAAGAAAAGAAGCAGATAAATGTCATAGACAAACCATACATATATATATAATGAACAACCATCAGCCAAACCATACCTATACATGAATAACTTACAAAGCAAGACCATAACGAGGAGTTCACGCAAACCATATCTATATAATATTCATGCACCCAATTAAATTCCTTCAGATCTTGAACCCAAAGTAATGAAATCCAAGGATCTCAAACCTCAAAAACAGGTTCTAATTGCTTCTTTGGAGTCCTTTAGTGACAATTTTTTAAAGCTGAATTCAAGTTATTAATTAAGAAAATAAACACACGTTTCAAGTTATACGCATATGAATAAGAATTAAATTCATCAATCTCAACCACAGTCGAGTGGTCGAAACCGCCCCCATCGTATTCTGCTGATTGGGTCGGTTCTTCAACTAATCCGAATTTCTACATTCCCTCTAAAATTATGACGTTTGTAAAACAATAATTAAAAAATATGCTCAGCCTAAACAATAATTAATAAAATGAACAGGTACGCATTTCAAGTTGTAAGCATTTTCCCAATAAAACTCTTCTCAATTGTATTTACGCTCTATTTGCAAATTGCTAACTTAGTTAATTTTCTAATTGTTTACCAAAAAAAAAAAAAATCTATAAAAAAATTTATACAATATTTTATAATGATTTTTAAAAGTTTAATTTAAAATTATAATTCTGAAATGGACTTGATTACTCAAACAATACCTAATTAACATATCCTCTCAGATGACGACACATAATTATTAACTCCACACCTGGGCCAAACAAAAAAAATTGAATAGGAGAAAAAAAAAAAAAAAAAAGTGGAAAAATACCAAATAGAATATACCAAACAGAGAAAACTACATAATCATTATGTTCTGGAGAGGTTGTTTTCGAATTGGGTAAGAGAGAGAGTAGTAGAATCTCAGATAAACTCATCATTTAATTTTTTATTTTTTAGAGAAACAAAAAAAGAGAGTAGTTTTTGGATGTAGAAATGGCAGAGACTAAGAAATTGACTACAAAAAATATAACACACACATCAATTCTATCATTCAACAAAATTGTTTTCATCTCCAAATGCAAGATGCCTACTTTTTGCAGAGTATTGTTGTGTGATTACCAATTTTTATACCAAATTTATATATCATTTTGACATGTAATCACAGAATTAGTACATCAAACCACTCCTTTCATGCATTAAAATACACATATGCATGACATATAAGATGCCTCCTCAGATGATAAAGGGCAATTGATTCAGAAGGTTAAAACTGAAATGACTGACAAAAAATTTAAATAAATAAATAAAATAAAATCCCAATCAACAAATCCAACTTCTAAAAGACTGGGGGATTATAATGGAACCTAACTGTATAGGGATAACTTGAAAATGGAGCCTAATAGCAAGAGAAACAATACATTATTTAATTGTATAGTATAGAGGTAAATTGACATTTTTTTCACTATTAACAATACATTATTTAACTGTATAGTTTAGGTGTTTTCTTTTGTCTAACATTAACAATACATTATTTAAAAGAAATACAAATAAAACAAAAATGATTGCCCATAAAAATCATTCAAAAATTTTATGATGATGGCCGCCTCTCACAACCCAAATCAGAGCAACTAAATAAGCTTATCTATCAATAGGTTTAAGTTAAGAATTAGGATTCAAAGCAACTAATTTGGCTTATCTATTGATGGGTTTAAGTTAAGAGTTATGGATTCGAAGCAAACCATTAGCAATAACCAAACTAAGAAATTTCCATAATGTGAGCATGGATGATTAATTAAGACAGTCTTTTAACACCATAGTAGCATCAAATTGAACCAGATTATTGAATATCCTAAACTACCTCCCTAAGAGCTCCAAATTCTATAGTTGATCCATATGTGAAGGTATAATATCCCATATCACTCAAATTTTTGGATATCAGAGCAACTAAATAAGCCAAATCAGATGTTTTGTGTTCTATTGAGAAAAAAGGGCAAGAAAAAGTTTGGGTTATTTGTTCTATGGTGGGCTCCATCAGAAAGTGGTTGTCCTTGGACTTATAATTTTGGGTTTTGATGATATGTTGCAACCTGTTACATTGAAATTGAGATCTCCATTTCTTGCCACAAATGGAGAGGAGCCAAACCAGAGTAGCTAAATAAGCTTATCTATCAATAGGTTTAAGTTAAGAATTAGGATTCAAAGCAACTAAATTGGCTTATCTATTGATGGGTTTAAGTTAAGAGTTATGGATTCGAAACAAACCATTAGCAATAACCAAACTAAGAAATTTCCATAATGTGAGCATGGAGGATTAATTAAGACAGTCTTTTAACGCCATAGTAGCATCAAATTGAACAGATTATTGAATATCCCAAACTACCTCCCTAAGAGCTCCAACTTCTATAGCTGATCCATATGTGAAGGTACAATGTTTTCATGCGACCACTAGGCCCTATGATTACGAATTATCATACCAGAAGCCCCAACATCCTTCTTTGAATTAAAAAAAACATCATCATTGACTTTCAGCTATTGTTAAGGAAGGGGCTCCAAATTAACTGTGAGACTTGGTTCTCTGCTAGTGCCTTGAAGAGCACACAGCTGTAACAATCGATCAAGCAGCTAGCACATTAGCTAAATTCATTCAATCATATGAACAACAAACATGAAAGAAATGAAGAATAGAAAGAAGAAAAGTACTAAAATAAGTCTAAAATGTCTGATGAATACAAATTGTTCAGCATCTAGGGTCTTGGGATCCAAGTCTTCTTTCTGTCTTTTCTTTCCCTTTTCTTTTTTCTTTTTCTTTTACTTATAATAATCACAGATCTTGGTCATGATTACCTTAGATTAAACCAAAGATATGACTTTGAATGAAGCCATATGGAAAATGATCCACATAGCCAATCAGTAATTAGGACTAAGGTTTTTGTTCAATTGACTACCACAGGTCTAGGTCATGTTCGAATAGCCATATTTTCAGATACTCAAACAAAACTGATGGCCCATAAAAGTGCCATTAGAGAGAATTTTTTTCACAAAAATATATCTGATTCATAAAATTACTTGGTCCCCTAATTCCACTATTTTCTCTGTTACTTAACAAAAGTAGGGGTATATAATATTTATTTACCAAATGTTGATCAACAGATTTCTACTATATAGCACAAAGAATCCCAAAGATGATATGAATAATATAATTTTGAGCACACATACCACACAATGGCCGTCTACAAAAACCAAATTAGGTCGATTAGGCAAGCCAGTAACTCTAGAAGCCACATATGCACTGTACCAATCTATAACTGTATGGAAAAGATTTGCGTACTCAAAGCACGTGAAATCAGATACAGAGATAGAAATTAAACCCAACAATATAAAATGAAAAGAATCATTTACCCCAATCAATCAGATAAAGATACAAACTAGTTGACAGAAGATGTTTGATTAGCAAGCCAAAAAATTAGATGTATAGACACAAATAATATGCACAAAATTGATTGCTTGACAAAATCAGTTTGTGTACAATGAAACCCATTTTAAATGTAGTTAAACAATCAAACCCAGATAAACAAGTTATAAACCTAGATAAACCTAGATAAACAGTCAAACCCAACCTCAGGTTATAAAGACGATAAGAATATCAAAAATGCTAGAGAAATAGAGAGAGAAGGGGAGCGAGCTAAGATGGAGGGTAAGAAAGAAGGACAGAGAGGGAAAAATAGCAGAAATCTTACCTTGCGAGCTGAGACTGGAGAGCAGCGTCGGGAGTGAGTGAAGAGGGAGGGTAGGGAAGAAGAAGAAGAAGAATAGAGAAGAGGAAGGAGAGAGATAAAGAGGGAATGAGGATGAGATGTGGGTGAGAACAGAGAGGGAAAGAAAGATAAACATAGAATGGAGAGGAGACGTGGGAAGGTGGAAGTCTAAATGTTTGGGCGGGAACTACATAGATCTGAGCCATTGAAATATACTCAGGATTGATATAGATCATTGATTTAAAATGTATCTCTGATACATTTTATACATTTTCAAAAACTCTTCTGCTTTATTATATAAATGTTGAAGATTCGTATATGGTCTAAATTTATGAAATCCATTAGGTATTCAATATATTTAAAAATAATAATTAATTGCTCAAAGTCATTTAATTTGTGGACTATAAAATTCATTAATTTAATCTTCACTACACACAGTAAAATCTGGCTCCCAATTTTGGGATTGTAGACTTTTCCATGTAATATGAATAAAAATAAGTGAACAAAAAAGAGAAAAATAAAAAAATAAAAAAATAAAAAAAACAAATAGAGAGAAAAATAAAAATGGAAGAAAATAAAAAAATAAAAAGAAAAGAGAGAGGAATGTGGGATCATTGGATCATTGAAGGATGGGTGGAAAAAGGAAAAAGTAAGAGAGAGAAGCGGGAAAATAAAAAATATACATGTAGGATATTTTTTAAAAAATATATCTTAGCTGTTGTTTTATAATTTAAATAGATCTGAGCCGTTCAAATGTCGTAGTAAAACAATTGTGTGTAGAACAAATTCAAAAACAATCCTGCTTTATTATATACATGGTGATTCATATAAGGCCTAAATTTATGAAGTCTATCAGGTATTCAATATATTTAAAAATAATAATTAATTGTTCAAATTCATTTAATTTGTGGACTATAAAATTTATTAATTTAATCTCCACTACACACAGTAAAATCTGACTCCTAATTCTGGGATCGTAGACTTTTCCATGTAATATGAATAAAAATAAGTGAACAAAAAAGAGAAAACAAAAAAAATAAACAAATAGAGAGAAAAATAAAAATGGAAGAAAATAAAAAAAAAAAAAAAGAAATGAGAGAGGAAGGTGGGATCATGAGATCATGGAAGGATGGGTAGGAAAAGGAAAAAGTAAGAGAGAAAAACGGGAAAATAGAAAATGTACATGTAGGATATTTTTAAAAATATATATCTCAGCCGTTGTTTTATAATTTGAATAGATCTGAGCCGTCCAAATATCCTAGTAGGACAAATGTGTGTAGAAAAAATTCAAAAATCATCCTGCTTTATTATATAGATATATGGATATTTTGGTTATTTTATCTGAGCTTGTCTTTATGGACAATGTATTTTAGAGTTTAGACTTTTGGCCAAACAAAACATAAATTTAGATTTATGGACCAAATGCCCTAGTTAGGCCTATTTTGGCAAGTGGGTTAAAAGTCATTTCCTGACTTTTAACCCACTTTCTCTCTCACATAAAAAAATAAAAAAATAAAAAATAAAAAGTCAACTTTTAACCATATTAATATTAGTTTCTTGCATTATTTAAACAAACTCTTTTATCTTTTAAGTACATTTTTTTTCCTTTTTTGTACTTTTCACCATTTTTTATTTTTACATTTTATATTTTATGTATCACTTGTGCCTTTACTCGCTATTGACCATTTGCTTTTTGCTTATAACAATTTTTTTTTGGTGGAAAAATATTATTATATTAGAATTTGTAGATGTGATAGTGACATTTGTATAATAAAAAACATATCAATGGACTCTTTATTATAACGTGATAAATCAAAATTTAACTAAATCATTATTAATATTTTTTTTGTATTGATTTTATATTTATTTTTTTATTTTTTACTTTTAATAGTTTGTGACATAATGATATGTGTTAATTGACAATTAGTGTAGAGTATTACCTCAAAATTACCTAATAATTTTTTTTAATATTTTTATAAATTTGTTTTAATATTTTTATTTGCAGGCTGATTTTGTTTAAAAATATCAATTCAAAAACAATTTACATAAATAAATATCTGTTTAATTTTGTTTGAATTGATTTTTGTTTAATTTTTTGTTTAAAAATATCTACAGTTGTTTAGATTAAAGTGAAGTTACGGCCATAATTACAACACTATAAAAAAATTACATTTAATCTATTTTTTCAAAAATATTAAATATGCATAAATATGTACATTTTATTATTAAAAAATTACTAATGATATATGTTTACCAATTTAATAAATATTTACATAAACAAATTGGTTAAGTGACTCTTCAATTTATGTTGATTGACATAAATCTAACTTGGCTTAAAAATAAAGTTAAATTTAAAAAATTTAATAATACTCTTACATTTTACTATCAACTTAAATTTATCATATTCTATCAATTGACATACTAAATTTTACTAATACGAGAATATTTTTCCTAATGATTTACGGGAGCTTTTTTGATAAGTCATCTTTCTAAGAGTTTTATTTCATCCAACTCATATTCTTTTTTACTATTCCATTCCATCCTATTTGAGATAAGAAGACCAAAATACCCCCAATCTCTCCTTCTTCCTATTAATGTTGATATTTAATGTTGATTGTCATTATATTTTGGTAGTTCCCATGCATCAGGATGTTGACTGTCATTATATTCATATTAATTCGAAATGAATTTTTGTCATTGTATTGTCAATTACATGATTTGAATATTTACATTATGTAATTGAAATGAATATTCACATCATTATATTCACATTAATTTGAAATAAATTTTTGTCATTGTGTTGTCAATTACATGATGTGAATATTCATACTAAAACATACGAATGTGAACGTTTACGTCATTGCATTAGATAAGAGAGAATGTTCACATGTTGTAAACGTTCACATCATTATATGTTTTGAATAAGAATGTGTTGTCAATTAAAAATATAATGAACGTTATTTTTAATATATTGTCAATTAAAAATAAAAAGGTTCACATGTTGTGAACATTAGATGAGAGAATTTTTCGGAAAGGTGTTGTGAACGTTCACATCAGATGAGAGAAAATATTTATATTATTTTTAATGTGTTATCAATTAAAAATATGTTCACATTATATAATAATATAAAATAATAACATCAATGTTATTTAATTTGTATATGAAATTTTCTATACCTTTGTCATTTCCCTTCTTTCTTCTCTCCCCAACATTAAATATTAATATTAAATATAAGGGTACAAGAGTCTAAAAAATAGTGTAAATAAAAAAAAAACTTTATGGAATAAAAGCATAAATACATGGAATTAAGTGAGTTAAAAAATTCCTTCATACACTTTTTGGGTTAGAACACTCTAAATGAGATTTATTAATAAAAATCCCATGATTGAATAAAATAATTATAAAAATTTAAATATTTCATTTCAATTTTTTTGTCACATCATGTTAAAAATAAAGAGAGATAGAAGATGGGTGGGAGAGAGAGAGAGAAAAAAAGGATAAAATTGTTAAATTAATTGACAAACTATGATATGGTGAATTATAATTACGAATTTAGTTGGTAATATAATTATACTTGAATGAAAATATAATTTTTGTAATTTAAAAAAATTCATTTGCTTTAATTTTTCCAATTGAATTGTTATATAACACTTAGGACGAAATATTAATAGTAAAATTAAAAAAAAAATTTTTGTGTAACTCATGAATTTGGCATGAACCAAAAAAAAAAAATTCAAAATCTACCAGTTTAAAAAGATTAAACAATTATGGTGAGTTTTACACCTTTGAAAGAGTAAAACAGAAAATTAAATAACACATAAAAATATTTACATTTTTTTTATATAATTAAAAAATTCATTCCTAATACATTAATTTTATATCTGTTCAAAAATTCAAAAAGTCACTTAAAAGCTAATTTCAAACACTTTTTGTTAGAAAATAAAATTAAAACTTACTTATTATTATTTATTCTTGATTTTTTTTTGAAATTATTTTTAATCAATTCAACAAATAAATTTATCAATCATTGTTTAATTATTATTTAATCCCGTGCATAACACAGATAATATACTAATAAATAATTTAAGCAAAGAGTATATAAATTTAAAACTCTTAATCCAAATTTTTTAGATTTTTAAATTAAAAAATTATAAAAATACATGTGTCATGACATCATTGGTCATTCCACTTTAATTATAATTAGTAACTCTTTGAATATTATTGTAATATATTTCAAATTTCATATTCTCAAATCATGTGATTCATAAATAAACAATTTGATCATAAAATAGTATGAATAACTTAAGGTGCCATGTTTTTTTATTTCTTTATATTATAAGAGAATGGCAATAATGTTAATAAAATGTTGAGTTTGAGATAAATTAGAAAGATCAATTGAATAATATGTATCAATTTTAGCTAAGGAAGGCTGAGAGTATAATATAGTGTCATTTGCCCGCCTTGCGAACAATAATATCCCAAATTAAAGAGAAGAAAGCATTTCTCATATGGACTATCAACAAATCAAAACTTTATGTACGTTTACATTTCAGCCTCTGTTTTGGTAGATTCAGATATGAATCAAAATTTTGAAATTTTTTTTTTTTTTTTTTTTGAATGATCAGTTGGGACCCCAACAGCTCAAATACATGACTTTCCTCAAAGACTCCTCGGATTGCTTTTCTTGGCCCTCTCTTTCCTCATGGCCGTGGTCGCAACCTTGGCTGAAGACGATGAAGAAAGCTTATTTCCCTGAGAGAAGGATCTGAGATTGGTCTTGGCGTGGTGGTGAATTGATCTGATGGTGTAGTTCCATCTACAGATCCCCTGATCTTTCAAAGCCTCCACAGCTCCTACGCTCGCTGCTGCAACCCAAGCTCTGCTAGTTGAACTCATGTTTTCTTCTTTCTTGAAGATCGATTTCGAATTTAGTAGATGCAAATCACAAGTAGAGAGAATTTGTAAGTATCACTATTTGTGTTGTGAAGTAGATGGATGGTGTGAAAGTGTTTGCGTAGCAGAGATATATATAGATGATATGATGTGATGTCAAACATTGTTGGAAGCCTGTGAGTGAAGATGGGAAAAAACCAGGGGCGGGTGTCTGTTTTTTAATTTTTAACAGGTGGGTTTGGGAGACAAAATATGTGGCCGTGGTGGGGTCATGCGCCCACAGTCTAGTTGTCAAACCTTCATTTTCGCCCGGAGTTTGGGAGGAATACCAGTTGTTTTAACTTGTTGCCTTCCTCGTGTGGGGTTGGCGTCCTGAGGTAATTATTTAATAATTTTAAAGTATGAATATGTAATATTTTATAATATTATAATTCGTAAAGAAGGTGAATAAGTAAGGTATATTATGTTGAGTGATTAGATAATATAAAGAGACATATTAAATGATAATTAATTAGAAAGTACTAACTCGTAATATTTCAAAATTATTGAATAATTTTCGAACGTTATGTAATATAAACTTTTAGGACAATTGAAAAAAAATACTACAAAACTTAAAATAATTATAAAAAGATAAAAGTCAAATTTAGTTGTATAATTTAATATATAAATTGATTGTACTTTCGTCACATTGTAATTATTTTGGGTTGATGTCACTTTTTTTTTTTTGCAATTCTCCCTGAATTTCTTATACAAGATTCTCTACTAAAATTGCGTGACTGATTTATTTTCAAGTAAAATATTTTTTTTTAGACAAACAAGTAAAATATTGATTTTAATGGATACTTTGTTTTAGAGATCTGCATGCATCGAGTTGATTTTGGAAAAAAATTATCAATCAAAGCATGTTTGCAGATTAAGAAATTTTCAACGTATTGCCAATCCACTCATTTTCGAAATCAATGAGTTTGTTGAATATTTTACCGATTTTAAATCAATGGTTTAAGTAATAAAGAGGGTTAAAAATACGAAATTGAAAGAAAATAGCAATGAACATATCCTAAATTTTGAACAAAATATTATTATTTATTCAAAATCTTGACACATAACTCAAAAATTAATCAAATGTATGATATTATTTAATAATGATGCAGTTTATCCCTATATGGATCGGACCGGTCCAAGCTCCTCGAACCCACGTAGAAATGGTCTAGCCCACCGAGTCACCTGCAAACAAGTTCAACGGGGAACGGGATAATCCCCCAGTGAACCCTCCGACGAGCAAATTAGTATAGGAAGTAGTGAATATAGAGAGAGAGAGAGAGAGAGAGATGGGAGATAGAGAGCTTAACCTTCTTCTTGTCCTCAACGTTTGCTTATATCCTTTCGTAATCATTTTACTGTCTTTTCCGACCTGTCCCTTTTTGCCGAAAGTCTCTGTTGTAGCTTACCTTGTTCAGGGTAAGGGGGTCCTGTTCCGACGGGGAGGTGTTGTCGTAATAAATGCTGTGATGGGCTGCATTAATGGTGATGTGCAGTGGCAATAACTTTGCAGATCTTTGTCTGCTGATGTGGCTCGTCCTTCACCTGCCATGTGTCTGAATGCCATTGGCTCTTTATGCCATATTGGATTCCAGCTGTTCTGGACTTCACTAGCTGGGTTGTGTATTGGGCTCCGATCGATGGGCTTGGGTTGTTTATAGTGGTTCATGGCCTTTGTGGGCTTATCCATGTCAGTAGTCCCCCATTCCCGAGTGCAGCTTCAGTCCAACGAAAGGAATATTTATGAGGAAGATGAGTTCGATCGGGATGGGCGGCTGAGTGTGAGATGGTCCGACCGTGAAAGGGGAACCGAGCGGAGGGCCGACCATGAGGTGTGCCGACCGCGAGGGGAGCCAAGTGGAAAGGAAGGCCGTGAGGAGGGCTAACCGCGCGAAGGCCGAGCGAAAGGACCGACCGTGGGGAGGGCTGACCACGCGTAGGCCGAGCGGAAAGGAAGACCGTGAGGAAGGCTGACCGCACGAAGGCCGAGCGGAAGGACCGACCGTGGCAGGGCTAACCACGCGTAGGCCGAGCGGAAAGGAAGACCGTAAGGAAGGCTGACCGCGCGAAGACCGAGCGGAAGGACCGACCGTGGGGAGGGCTGACCACACGTAGGCCGAGCGGAAAGGAAGACCGTGAGGAAGGCTGTCCACGGGAAGACCGAGCGGAAGGGCCGACCGTGAGGAGGGGCGACCGCGCGCGAAGGCCGGGCAGAAGGGCGCAGGGCTCAAGAGGTGGTGTGTCAGGTGATGATTTGAAGTGGAAAAGACAGGGTAAAGGGAGGAGACAGTGCATCGTAGTCGTACACGTGGCAATATCTTGGGGGGAAGGTTAGGCGTTGGAGCAGAAATGAAACGATAGGTCATTATGGATGTTGAAAAGGCAGTTTTTGGCGGATGATTTGAAAAGTTTTCAAACTGGCGAACATTAATTGGGATCCTTGGAATACGCGCAAACCGTGGGCTTTTGGCATCATTCGATTCACCTACTTGTTTGCAAAAACTCAAAACATCCCAAGTGTTGATTCCTTCGTTGCTCACGATACACCTCTGCAACACTTTTTTAATTTCCTTGCACCTGCATCAGAAGCGATTCGTAGACACACCATAGAAATGGCCCAAGAAGAAGCTGTGAATGTGAGGGTGGATCCACTTGGTGATGATGATGCAGTGGACCTAGCGGCGCAGTATAGGACAGAGAGGGTGGGGGAGTTGGTGGTACGATCCCATGGTTCCACCATGATAGCGGCTCCAAAACCAATCAGCCAGGCGGAACCAGATCATTGGCACACGAAGGCTGACAAATCCACGATTACTGCGGTGGAGTTGGAGGCTATCCGCGAAAAATACCAGATCCTTGAGGAAGTAGAGTTATTGCTGCCGACATCAACGGAAAGGCCGTCTGACGTCAGGCCAGGGGAGTTTTTCCTTTATGAGGAAGCTCTAAAGGGAGGACTGAGATTGCCACTGCCGCAAGTGGTGGTGGATGTGCTCAACCGTCTGGAGGTAGCACCGGGCCAACTAATGCCCAATGCATGGAAGATCTTGCTGGCCTGTGCAAGTGCGTGGCCGAAGGCGAATGGAGGAGAGGCCATGACAGTAGACGAATTCTTTGGATGTTATAAGGCCTCAGGGCAGCAAGAGACGTGGGTGACTCTGCAGGCAGCAGCGGGGAAAGGGTTGGTGGCTGGGCTGCCGTCGTCGATCAAGGGGTGGCGACCACGATGGTTCTACGTGTCTGCCAACGGGGGGGTTGGAGTGCGCACCATTTGGAAAGTACCCATCAGGTCTGTGGAGCCAAAGCTGGGGGCAGCAGCAGAGGAGAGGGTGAAGAGGGTGAAGGAGTGGAGGGAGAAAGAAAAGGCCAAATGGGACGAGCTCGTTCAGCCGTCTGCATTGTTTGAGGCAGGGTTGGGTCCACAGCCGAGCGGTGGGGACCTCGACCGAGCGGAGTTGGAGGCGAGGAGAAGGGCTCAAGAGGCGGAGGATCAGACTATCTTTGCCAAAGCCCAAAAATTCAAAGATTCCCAGGCCGACCGACCACCACAACCGGTTGTAAGGGAGAGGATTCGCCCTCGCCCCAAACCCTTGGGAGAGAAAAACTTAGGCGAGTTTGTGCCACGACTGCTCCCAAAAGACCCTTTGAAGGAGAGGTCTTTAAAGGAGATGGAGGCATTGGGGGTGGGAAAGAAGAAGAAGAAGAGGCTGAGGCAGAGTGAAGAAGAGCCTGCCCAGAAGAGGAGAAGGGAGACAAGTGTAAAGGAAACCAGTGCTGCCAAGGGGGCTGAGGTGGGGGGAAGTGGAGGAGACCCCAGGAAGAGTGACTGTGCCAAAAGTGATGGACATTGCCTCACAGGTCATGGAAGTGGTGCCAGTAGTGGCGGCGATCGCCGTAGGGGTCGCGAGGGCAGCCCCTGAAGGGCAAGTAGAAGATGGGGCAAGTGGCCCTGGGCCAAGAAGGGAAGAACAGCCCTAGGGAGGTCCTGCACCCCAAGGGGGGGTCGTCTGGCCACAGCAATCTACCATGCTCGGGCGTGGCGGGGCGGCTGGAGGGAAAAGAAGGCCCAGCCAGAGCAGGGGCAAACCGTTTGGTGGGGATTGTAGAAGAGGCAGCCTTGCGCTCGGCATCCAGATTCAATGAAGCTGAACTGCTGAGGGGGTTATACTCCGCCCAAATGGAGGTAACCACCCTAGCAAGGGCTCTGCTGAGGAAGACGGGAGCTGCCAAAATCAAAGCTGATGAGGCCAAGGCTCAACTGGCCAAGTTGAAGAAGGAGAGTGCAAGCTGGGAGACTGCCCACGCTGATCTGCAAACAGTCAAGGTGGAGCTGGAGAACACACGCCGCCAGGTTGTGTCGCTCGAGTTCCAGCTGGCTGGCGAGCAGAAGAGGGTGGATGAGGCCCAAAAAGCCTGCGCAGTTGCAGTCGAACGCCATGACGAAGCAATGAGCAGCAATGAAGAGCTAGTCAGGTAGAAAGATGAGACAGATGTCAAGATTGGCGATCTGCAGAAGGAACTGGAGAGCGAGTGGGCCAATGCAGTGGAGGAGAGGGGGAGGCTGCAGAAGGAGTTGGAAGCAGAGAGAGAACAAAGGTGACGGCGGAGAAGGAGAGCCTGAGGAAGGAATTGGAGGAGGAAAAGGCAAAAACTGCGTCTGAAAGGGTAATCCTGCAGAAAGAGCTAGACGAAGAGAGGGCGAAGGCAGCCTCTGAGAGGGCGGCTTATCCTGATCTGTGAGTCGCAGCAGTGGAGCAATTCAAAGGGTCTGCTGAGTTTCAGATGGCAGTTGATGCCGCCGTCGCCAGCAGCTTGGCTAGGCAAGAATCTGGGAGGGCGGGCTCATCAGGGACGACTGCTGGAGGCAGAACTGAAGCAGAGGTTATTGAGAGCTTCCAGCAGTCAGACTTCTACAAGCACGAAATGGCTGAGTTCTGGGACAGTGGCTGGAAGATGTTCAAACGTAGAGCTGAAGAACTGTTCCCAGACTTAGACCTCAGTAGTGTGACAATTGGTGAGGACGATGTGGCCCAAACCCCCCTGGATGAGGGCATTGAAGAAGAAGACCTCATTTCCAGTAAGGAGGAGTAACTGGAGAAGAAGATGATTTTGTACAGACATTGTTTTTGTTTTGTGTGGGTTATTGTCTTTCTTTCTTTTTTTTTTCTTTTTTTTTTATTGCTGTAATGAGCTTATGTACAAAGTTGTGAATAAATAAAATTTCAGTTGTGCTTGGCATTTGGTTGTGTTGGCTTGAGTGTTTGAAATGGATGAAAACTTGTGATAAAAATTTGTGATAAAAACTGGATTTAGGAATTCCTTAAGACAGAGTGTGATTGAAATTGTAATAAAAATAAAGTTAAGGACTCCTTAATGCAGAGTAAAATTGGACTTGTAAAAAACTCAATGCAGATCGAAATTGAACTTGTGACCATGCAGAGTGAAGGTGAACTTGTAATAAAAGCTCAATGCAGAGTAAAGTTAGGAACTCCTCAATGCAGAGTGAAATTGGACTTGTAAAAAACTCAATGCAGATCGAAATTGAACTTGTGACCATGCAGAGTGAAGGTGAACTTGTAATAAAAGCTCAATGCAGAGTAAAGTTAGGAACTCCTCAACGCAGAGTGAAATTTAAAATGTATTAAAATTGCAAGTTTGCATTTGCCACATTGCTTAAGTAGGTTAGTGGTTCATGGGGTGAGGCTTGGCTTGTTAGAAGGAAGGTTGACTGGTGAGGGTTTGATTTGAGAAGAAAATAACCTGAGTCTGACCCTGAAACTGTGGCGGTCGGTCTGGCTAAAACTTCTTAGGCAAGCCGAGTGCTTCATGCTCGGTCTGGCAGAGGCTCTTTGCGCTTGGTCTGGCCGAGGAACTTTTTTTTTTTTTAGTGCTCAGTCTGGCTGAGGCTTTTTAGTGCTCAGTCTGGCCGAGGCTTTTAATGCTCAGTCTGGCTGAGGCTTTTTGTGCTCAGTTTGGCTAAGGCTTTTGATGCTCCTGATGCTCAGTCTGGCTGAAGCTTTTGATGCTCGGTCTAGCTGAGGCTTTTTGTGCTCAGTCTGGCTAAGGCTTTTGATGCTCCTGATGCTCAATCTGGCTGAGGCTTTTGATGCTCCTGATGCTCAGTCTGGCTAAGGCTTTTGATGCTCAGTCTGGCTGAGCCTTTTGATGATCCTGATGCTCAGTCTGGCTGAGGCTTTTGATGCTCAGTCTGGCTGAGGCTTTTTGTGCTCAGTCTGGCTGAGGCTTTTTATAAGTGCTGCAGATAGAGATGTTATTAAGACAACACGCAGATAGCTGAGATATAAAAATGCTTGTCATGGACAGTGTGATCCGATCAATCAGAATTTATATTATGCGTCAAAAAAGAAAATACAACAACTGAGCAATACAAAAGTAGGAATTCATTGATAGTAGTGCTTCAAGTGTTCAGCGTTCCAGGGGTGGGGGAGTTCTCGACCTTCCATGTCTAAAGTCGGTAGGTGCCTGGACGTGGTCGAGCTTTCACAACGTAAGGTCCTTCCCATTTGGCCGCCAGTTTACCCTCGGTCGGATTTTTGGTGGCAAGAGTTGCTTCTCTCAAGACAAGGTCCCCTTCAGCGAACTCCCTCGGTCGGACTTTGCGGTTGTAGTGTGTTCTCATTTTCTGTTGATACGAGGCCAATCTGACAGCAGCGGTCTCTCTAAGCTCTTCAATTAAGTCCAGGTCTGCCCGATGGAGCTCTTCGGTTAGTGCTGGATCCGGATGTAAAACCCTAGGAGTAGGGAGGCCGGCTTCCACCGGAATAACCGCCTCAACGCCGTATGTTAAGCGGAAAGGGGTTTCCCCAGTGGGAGTCCAAGCTGTAGTTCGGTAAGCCTAGAATACGTTCGGTAACTCCTCAGCCCAAAGTCCCTTAGCAGCTTCTAGCTTAGTTTTGATGACCCTCAGAAGAGAACGGTTGGTGACCTCAACTTGGCCATTGGCTTGGGGATGACCGGGGGAAGAGAAACATGGTTGAATCTGGAGGTCTGCACAGAACTTCCTGCACTTGGCGTTGTTGAATTGTTTGCTGTTGTCGGAGACGATGGCCTGAGGGATGCCAAACCTGCAAACGATCGATTGCCAGATAAACTTGGTTGTGTTCCGCTCGGTAATAGTGGCCAGGGGTTCTACCTCTACCCACTTGGTGAAGTAATCGATGGCGACAATCGCGAACTTGGTCTGCCCTCGGCCAGTGGGAAGTGGACCGACCAAGTCGATTCCCCACTTGGCGAATGAATAAGGACTGTAAAGTGTGATCAACTCTATAGGAGGAGCATGAGGGATGTTGGCAAAGTGTTGACACTCATCACATTTGAGCACGAAATCGATCGCATCTTGATTGAGGGTTGGCAAGAAATAACCAGTACGGAGTATTTTGTGGGCTATAGACCTGCCGCCCGAATGATTACCACAAACTCCCTCATGGATTTCCCGCATTACATAGGTTGCTTGATCCGAATTGAGGCATCGCAGATACGGGCGTGAGAAGCCACGTTTGTACAAGATGCCACTGACGAGGATGTAATTAGACGACCGGGCCCTGACTTTGGCGGCTTGCTGCGGGTCGTCTGGAAGTTCCCCCGTTGTAAGAAATAGAAAGATGTCCGCCGCCCAAGGGATGGGCTCGTTCTGGAGGAACTGTACTTCCTGCTGATCGGGGGAGATGGCAGGGTGGGACAGGTATTCGAGGCGGACACCATGGCTGAGGTCGGACTGGTCTGCCAACTTAGCCAACTTAGCCTCGTCTGCCTTGGAGTTTTCTGCCCGAGGGATGTGCTTGATGTGGAAGGTATTGAAGAGGCGAACAAGGGGAAGTGCAATGTCCCTGTAAGCCCGCATTGTGTCTTCCTTGGCATCGAATTCTCTCGTGATCTGTCCGACGATAAGCTGGGAGTCGCTGAACACTCGGATGTGGCTGACCCCAATATCCTTGGCTAGGCGAAGACCGGCAATCAATGCCTCATATTCGGCCTCATTGTTACTGGCCTCAAACAGGAAACAAAGAGCGCATTTGAAATAACCGCCTTCAGGGGTGGTGAGGATGAGGCCAGCCCCATTACCTTCCCTGCAGGATGATCCGTCGATGTTGAGAGTCCAAGAATGAGGGTCTTCTGGTTCGATGGAGCTGGTGGGGGTGGAGGGGCAGCGGTTAGGATAGGGTTAGTGAATTCCAGGATGAAATTAATCGATGGCGACAATCGCGAACTTGGTCTGCCCTCGGCCGGTGGGAAGTGGACCGATCAAGTCGATTCCCCACTTGGCGAATGGATAAGGACTGCAAAGTGTGATCAACTCTGTAAGAGGAGCATGGGGGTGTTGGCAAAGCGTTGACACTTATCACATTTGAGCACGAAATCGGTCGCATCTTGATTGAGGTTGGCCAGAAATAACCAGTACGGAGTATTTTGTGGGCTAGAGACCTGCCGCCCGAATGATTACCACAAACTCCCTCATGGATTTCCCGCATTACATAGGTTGCTTGATCCGAATTGAGGCATCGCAGATACGGCCATGAGAAGCCACGTTTGTACAAGATGTCACTGACGAGGATGTAATTAGACGACCGGGCCCTGACTTTGGCGGCTTGCTGTGGGTCGTCTGGAAGTTCCCCCGTTGTAAGAAATAGAAAGATGTCCGCCGCCCAAAGGATGGGCTCGTTCTGGAGGAACTGTACTTCCTGCTGATCGGGGGAGACGGCAGGGTGGGACAAGTATTCGAGGCGGACACCACAGCTGAGGTCGGACTGGTCTGCGGAAGCCAACTGAGCCATCTCGTCTGCCTTGGAGTTTTCTGCTCGAGGGATGTGCTTGATGTAGAAGGTATTGAAGAGGCGAACAAGGGGAAGTGCAATGTCCCTGTAAGCCCGCATTGTGTCTTCCTTGGCATCGAATTCTTCCGTAATCTGTCCAACGATGAGCTGGGAGTCGCTGAACACTCGGATGTGGCTGACCCCAATATCCCTGGCTAGGTGAAGACCGGCAGTCAATGCCTCATATTCGGCCTCATTGTTACTAGCCTCAAACAGGAAATGGAGAGCGCATTTGAAATAACCGCCTTCAGGGGTGGTGAGGATGAGGCCAGCCCCACTATCTTCCCTGCGGGATGATCCGTCGACGTTGAGAGTCCAAGAATGAGGGTCTTCTGGTTCGATGGGAGCTGGTGGGGGTGGAGGGGCAGCGGTTGGGATAGGGTTAGTGAATTCCAGGATGAAATCTGCGACAGCCTGTCCCTTAATTGTTGTTTGCGGCCGGTAGGTGATGTCAAACTGGCTGAGTTCTACTGACCACTGCATAAGCCTGCCGGAAAGTTCTAGTTGTTGCATGACCTTCTTCAGGGTTGGTCGGTGAGGACCACTATGGAATGGGCTTGGAAGTAAGGACGGAGCCGTCTGGAGGTGGTGACCAAGGCCAGGGACAATTTTTCTAGCAATGGGTAATTCTGCTCCGCTCCCCTGAGAGCTCGACTGATGTAGTAGACCGGCCGCTGGACTGAGCCGTCTTCCCTGATAAGAGCTGCACTGACTGCGGTGCTTGACACTGCTAAATAGAAGAAGAGAGGCTCGCCCGTAACTGCTTGTGAAATGAGGGTGGATTAGCCATGCATTGCTTTAGCTGCTGAAAAGCCTCTTCGGATTCAGTTGTCCATTCAAAAGTCTGCCGAAGAACTTTGAAGAATGGTAGGCACTTATCTGTTGCGCGGGAAATGAAGCGGTTGAGGGTCGCCACTCGGCTGGTGAGTCTTTGAACTTCTTTGACCATTCTGGGTGACTGCATCTCAATCAAGGCCTTGATCTTCTTAGGGTTAGCTTTAATGCCGCGTTGGCTGACCATAAAACCCAAAAACTTTCAAGATCCTATGCCGAAGTCGCACTTCTCTGGGTTGAGCTTCATTTGGTACTTGCGAAGGGTGGCGAAGGTCTCTCGCAGGTCGGTCAGATGATCAGTGGAGAGTTTGCTCTTGACCAGCATGTCGTCGACATATACTTCCATATTTCGACCGATCTGATGATGGAAAACAGCGTTGACCAGCCGTTGGTAGGTGGCCCCAGCATTCTTCAAGCCGAACGGCATCACACAGTAGTGGTAAGTACCTCAGTCGGTGATGAAGGATGTGTGTTCTCGATCGGACGGGTGCATCAAGATTTGGTTGTACCCGGAGAATGCATCCATAAAGCTGAGCATTTGATGACCGGCCGTGGCATCGACCAGCAGATCTATGCGGGGGAGAAGATAGCTATCTTTGGGGCAAGCCCGGTTCAGGTCGGAGTAATCGACGCAGAGTCGCCATTTGCCATTGTTTTTGCGGACTAGGACCACATTTGACAACCATTTAGGATAGTCTACATTTTTTATAAATTGGGCCTCAAGGAGCTTGTCAACCTCTGCGGCTATAAGAGCATTGTGCTCCGGATGAAAGATGCGCTGCTTCTGGCGGTAAGGTCGGAAATGGGTTCAATACTGAGGTGGTGAGTTATGAAGGAGGGGTCAATGCCTGGCATGTCTGAGTGAGTCCAAGCGAATACATCATTGTGTTCGGCTAGGAGGGCAGTGAGGTCGGCCTTGGCTTGGGGGGATAGTTGGCTACCGATCTTGGCAGTTTTGGTTGGGTTGGTGGGGTCGATGGGAACCTCAACGTGCTCCTCCATAGGTTCTCCTCTGACCAACTCGTCCTCATCTCGGACGTCAAGTCCTTCGATGATCATTGCCTCCTTCAGCTTGACTTCTTTGAGTGAGGCAATATAACACTCCCTGGCCATGGTCTGCTCTCCCCTGACTGTTCCGACCCCGAGATCGGTGGGAAACTTGATGGCAAGGTGATAGGTGGATGTGATGGCTTGGAAGGCATTCAGGGCAGTACGGCCAAGGATGATGTTGTAGGCGGATGGGCAGTCGACCACGAGGAAGGTGAGCAACTTCGTGGTTTGCCTTGGGTATTCGCCGATTGTGATAGGGAGATCGATGGAACCGATGGAGGTCACACGATCACCAGTGAAGCCGACCAGAGGGGTTTGGAGATGAGACAAACTTTCTTCCCCAATCTTGAGCTGGCGGAAGCAATTGAGGAAGATGATATCTGAAGAGCTGCCGTTGTCGATGAGAACTCGTCTGACCTTGTAGTTGGAGAGGATGGCAAAGATGACCAGGGGGTCATCATATGGGTAACGGATGCATGTACAGTCGGCGTCCGTGAAGGTGATAGACTCGGTCCACTGTTTCGGCTGTTTAGAGGGTCGGTCCATCATTGCCACTGCTTTGTCTGAGCCCTGCCTTATTTTTCTGAAAACTCCCTTCTGAGCTGAGCAGGATGGTCTGCCACAAGCAAGGCCACCTGAAATAACTTTGATCTCTCCAATTGGTGGAGGGGGATTACCTGGTGGGCGAGGCTGTTGTGGGTGGCGATCATGGCCTTGGTTAGGTTGAGCTGGCTGCCTGGGTGGGGTGCGCCGGCGGTTGTTTCTGGGGGCTCAGTTCTTTGCCTCTGCTGTGGGCGGGTGTCCGTGAAGCGGCTGAGACGCCCCTGACGTATTAGGGCCTCGACTTGATCTTTGAGGTTGATGCAGTCATCAGTGTTATGGCCATGGTCCTGATGGAAACGGCAATATTTGGACTGATCTTTCCGATTGGAAGGGGCCCGCGAAGGTAGGGGCCATTTGAGAGGGTAGTCCTGTGGATCTGGTTGAGTACTTGTTCCATGGGAGAATTAAGGGGGGTGTACCGCTCGAACCGGCCGGGCGGTCGGGCTGGTGCCGGCCGTTCTGCACCGGGGGGTCGGTCTGTATAGTGGGGTGTTTGGCTATTATACTGGGCGTTTATGGATTCTGAGTCTTTTCTCTTGTCTCTGGGGGTCGGGTTTTTAGTCACTGGATCCTGCTGAGCGGCCAGTGAATCTTCGGTATTCATATATTTTTGGGCTTTGGAGAGTAGGGCGGCCATGGAGGTCGGGGGGTTTTTAGAGAGGGAGAAAAGGAAATCGAACGACCGCAGACCGGCCATGAAAGCCGTAAGGATGACCTTGTCGTCGTTTTCTGCTACTTGTAGGGCTTCGGTGTTGAAGCGGGTAACGAAGCTGCGCAGCGATTCCCCCTCGGACTGGCGAATGTTGAGGAGTTGGGTGGCCGGGCGTCGCTGGCGCTGGGCTCTAATGAAATGGCTCAGGAAAGAGTCACTGAGATGTTGGAAAGTGGAGACGGTGTCTGCCAGTAACTAGCTGAACCACAGTCGAGCTGACCCCTTCAGTGTCACGGGGAAAGCTCGACACATGATCTCGTCAGGGAAAGCATGGAGGATCATGAGGGTTCGGTATGTCTCCAGATGGTCGACTGGGTCCGTCTGTAGACGTCCCCCGAACGCCCCGGGAGGTGTTAGGTCCCGTTCTGTTCATATTGGGGTCACTACAGTTCAAGGACTCAAATGTCACGGTTCTTAATCTTGAACCAAAGAGTCCAAATCCGGCAAATCGTTTTGAAAACAGATTTTTTTGAAAGAAGTGCCAAACATGGACTACTTCGCCAGATACAGAGTCGCCACCTAAATATTTTTTAATGGGAAATTTAGGAAACCCTGACTCGGTGCCAAAGGCCACGTGTCCGTCATCACCAAAGTTGGCTCGGGAACTTGGGTACGATTGGAGAAGGTCACATCGTGAGCACCCCCGCTCGCCCGGTCAAAGACCGGCCTCTACTAACCATGATGTCTGTTTTTGAAAACTTTGTATGCTCTTATTCCGGTTATTAGCCTAGGTTACTATGTGATGCTCGCAGCAAACAAGTATAGACTGGGCCGCCTGAATTGGAACAAAACATTTCATGTTTGCTTGTTTGAAAATGGTTTGATGGTGCTACCCGCAGGTAGGCTAAGACGCGGATTTGCCACCCTCGGGTGGGCTTAGAAAACATGCTTTTGCCACTATCCAGTGGGCTTAAAACAAACAGTTGATGAATTGTCCAATCCAAGTAACCCAACCTTCACCCACAGGCATTCAAGGCAGTTATATCACATAAGCACATAGCCTCATGGTATGCATGCTATTCATGGCAACACTCACACGCATGCAAGGATGCTAAAGCATAAAACTTACCGAGTACTCCAAGCCAAAACAAAAAAAAACCGATTAGAAATCAATGCATGATCCTAATTATACAGAAATGCCTAATGCAACGCATGCAATAATGCAACTATAGCAGGCTCGGCTATTCTAAACATGGTATATGAAATGCTACAGCTAACACGTATTCAATTTGGAATTGAAATACAAATGCAGTTTGTATGATGCGCCGAGCCCGGTGCGTGCAAAACAGATGAATGATGCAAACATGCTGTCATACTGTATGCTAATTGAAATATGCCCTATATCTAACCATCGTAAGCGGGTAAATAAAAGGGAAGAAAGACGTGGGGTTGGAAGACATACATCACACTCACCCACACTTATTACAATTATGCCCTCGCGCAGAGGGTCCGAATAAATAATAATACAGTCCGAAATAATACAGTCCGAAATAATACAGATTTCTAAATAATACAGTCCGAATAATATTCCTAATTAATA
This sequence comes from Camellia japonica, assembly GCA_030407325.1. Lineage (NCBI taxonomy): Eukaryota > Viridiplantae > Streptophyta > Magnoliopsida > Ericales > Theaceae > Camellia > Camellia japonica. The sequence continues at coordinate 29,911 of JAPPVO010002856.1, forward strand.
AATTAACTAAGAAAGCTTTAAAATTGGCTTGCAAGCCAGGGGCTGCCCCGTTCCTGATAAATGATGTATGCTGGAATGCCTTTGCGCGGAAATCCACTGGGATGCCCAATTTAGCCTCTGTTTGCAATGTTTCTTGAAAAGCGTGCTGGACTTCGAAAAGTTGCTGATTCTTTATTTTGCTGCAACAGAGAGCAGGAAAAGGGCATAGCAATGTATTTCACAAATATATGCATGCCTCGATCCTCGTGCCACCAATCACGCATCTCGATGCATGATGGCCGAGGAATCGGATTGCACAACTCAATATTGGGTGCAATGCAGATGAATGTTACAACAAAACCTAACTCCATCATGGATAATCCGGAGTGTCGGTGACTTGGGAATTGAGACCCGTTCCGTCACTCGGAGTACGAAACGTGCCTCGTTTCCCGTGCCCGGGCTAACTCCTATCCCGAACACGATGCAATATGCATGGTATGCATGAAATGCAGCTAAAATACAATTCTAGCATGCTCAACGCTATGAAAAATGAGACGCCTCAAAATGCGTGCACGCGGGCACGCAAACCGAGAAAATGATCCTAAGGCATGAAATGACATACGAAATGCGAAATGGACTTATACCAACATGAGAGGACCTCAGCCACACTCACATAAGAGGCCGATGGATGAAAATGAGTGCCTCGAAATGCGTGCCCATGGGCGCGCAAACCGAGGCGATGCATACGGAATGTAAAATGACATGGAAATGATATGTAATGAGACTGAAATGAGATATCTCGAAGTGCGTACCCGCGGGCACGCAAACCGAGAGAATGGCATACGAAATGCAATAATGCGAAAATGGCATACAGAATGCAAAATGGACTTATACCAACATGAGAGGGCCTCAGCCACTCTTACACGGGAGGCCGTCGGATAAAAATGAGATGCCTCGAAATGCGTGCCCGCGGGCGCGCAAACCGAGGCGATGCATACGCAATGCAAATGACATGGAAAATGCAAATTGGGCTTACGCTAACATGAGAGGGCCTCGGCCGCACTCACATAAGCTGCCGTGAGACAAAAACGAAGTGCCTCGAAATGCGTGCCCACGGGCACGCAAACCGAGGCGGTATATTAAAGCATGAAAAGACATACCAACATGAGAGAGCCCCAGCCACACTCACACGGGATGCCGTGAGACAAAAATGAGTTGCCTTGAAATGTGTGCACACGGGCACGCAAATCGAGGCATGGCCCTAAGGCACAGAAATGACATGCGAATGAGATGTGACATATGGCATATGGAAAATGCAAATTTCAGTAGCTAAAATGACGCACAAATAGCCCCCAAATTATGACAAAATTACACCCGATGCCCGAAATGCAATGTTATGCACCCGAAATGGCCTACAGCTATGCCAAACATGCACAATATGGAAATAACATGTAAAACAGTAGCAAGGCAGCCCCTAAACTAGCATTTTTTCAGTACAAAGTATGGTCAAACAATGATCACAAGTATTGCAAAAATAGCATGCAAAAATGGGGGAAAAGAGGGGAATAACAAAGCAAGTGGTATATACAATGCTCAAACTGAAAAACACAGTTCTACAACATTAAATAGGGACCAAAAATATGCACATTTTAAGTAGATGACATCCCTCAATTCAGTATGTAGATATGCTAAACATAGCATGCAAAATAATGAACCAACAAAGGCTATAACATGAGGTACCAGAAGCATGCACCAAACAACCTTGGACCCTTAACAAAACATGAAGAATGGGTCATTATAAGACTCTTTCCTAGCCTGATGAAGGCTCAAAACAGAATCTAAGCAAGCCTAACAAAGCATGCAATTTTACGGAATAAAAGAGGATATTACATGAAGTACCAAAAGAATGCATCAAATGGCCTAAGACCCTTAACAAAAAATGACAAGGAGGCCAAAACAAGGCTCTTTCCTAGACTGATGGAGACTCAAATCAGAAGCCAAATAAGCCTAACAAAGCATGTAAAACATGGCCAAAGAGAGGTACAAAGAGAGGCCATTCATGGAAGCACCAAACAAGATTGGTCCCTTCTACAATGTTGTAGAGGGACACAACATAAGCTCAAAATCAGTTTATATCATGCTCCAAAAATAAATGCATATAAGCTAAAAATAGCATGCAAGTTTACGGTAAATTGGAGGATTTATGAAGCAAGTGCATGATAGAGAGACCAAACATGGTTGAGCCCTTCTTCAATGTTGAAGAGGGGCTCAAAATAGGCCCACTCACAGTATATTTCATGCTCGAAAACAGATCACTCATAATCCAGACAAAGCATGCAAAATATTGGCATAAAGAGTGATAATGAAGGAAGAGCAAGATAGAGGGCTCAAACAGGGTTGAGCCCTTAAACAAACATCAAGAATAGCTCAAAAGAGGATCACTTTCAGTAGTGGTCAGAGCTCAAAACAGTGAGCAAATAGAGTAGAAAATTGAAGCAAAAATAAGCTAGAAAAAGGGAATTTGAGACTTACCCTTGAAGACTATGCTTTTGCTACCTCTTGCCTTGATGAAAGTTGCTTCTTAGCCTCTGAGGAACCCCTCCTTGCTGCTGGAAATGGAATGGTGATGGTGAGGCTTAGGGTTGATGAAGAAATGGGCTAGGGACTTGAATGTTTTTTAGGGTTTTGGAGATGGAGATGAAAGCTATGGGAGATGAAGCCTTGAGAAGAAATTGTCTAACCCCAAAAAAGAAGATGACCAGCCCCTTTAAAAGGCAAAAAAAAGGTGTAAAAGGGGAGGGAAATGCATCCAAGCTTTCCCTCCCAAAATATCCCCCGGATGGGGGAGATATTTCAAAAAGCAGCTGGACAGCTGTAAAGAGATGAAAAGCAGAAAGCTGGCCGGCCAGGTGAATTTCTGGAAGGTGGCCGGCCGGCCACCCCAACTGGTCGGCCAGCCACTCACCCTGGCCGGCCGGCCATGGCCCAAAAATGAAGTCCAAATTTTCTGGCCGACCACCACTCCTTGGTGTCCTCCCATGTGTGTAGAACAAGGTCCCAAGGTTGGAATTTGGCAACACTGAAACAAGAGTCACAACATAGAACTTGAAGGAGAGGCTCAAAAATGAAATTAACAATTACTGGCCGACCACCACTTTTTGGTGTCCTCCCATGTGTGCAGAACAAGGTTCCATGGTCGGAATGTGGCAACACTGAAGCAGGAGTCACAACATTGCATTTGAAGGAGAGGCCCAAAAATGAAACTCTGAATTGCTGGCCGACCATGCACTTTTAGGGTCCTCCCATGTGCCCTCATCACAGATATGTAGCTTTGGTTGGAAGAAAATATCCCCAGGGTATTCAACATTAGCCCGGAAGTGAGCAAAACGGGCGCCGGAGGAGCGAAACTGGTTATCTGGGATAATTGCTGGCCTCCCCCCCCCCAGTGATCTTCCTGGTGCTAAAACAGAGGTACCTGCCAAAATTGAACAAAAACTAATGAGAAATGAACGCTCGGGGGCCAAACCGCGAGGTTCGGGGGCCCGAAAATGGGCTGCAGGCACCGGAAGTGGTGTTCAGCAGCGAAGTGGGTATCAGAGGCCCCAGTGTTCCTCGGAATGATAAAACAGAGGTACCTGCCAAAAATCGGAGAAAACCGATGAAAAAAGAATGCTCGGGGGCCAAACCGCGAGGTTCGGGGCCCGAAAACCGGCTGCAGGTACCGAAAGTGGTGTACGGCCACGAAGTGGGCATCAGGGGCCCCAGTGTTCTTCATAATGATAAAACAGAGGCACTTGCCAAAAACCGGAGAAATCGGAGATGGTTGGGCGGTCCCGAACCGAGGCACACGGCCTGACGGCTCCGAAAACCGGGAACCGGGCTCCGAAATGGGCAAAATGGCCTACGGCCACGAAAAGTAGCGCACGGCCACCGAGAGATAGTTTACAGGACTACTCCCTTCCCTCAGGAAAGAAAACAGAGAAAACCGAGTCTGGTTCGCAAACCGAGACAAGGCACAGAAGAGGATTCGGAAGTTCGGAGGCAGGGCGCACGGCCGCGACTCTGAGACTTCTGAACAAGCACAGTATGCAACATCACCGAGCGCTCAATCGGTGACGCCTGAGTCTTAAGGTCGGTCAAAAATGGGGTGTCTACACCGTCGTACCGTCAAAAGAATCAATGGTGGGCATTTTGAACTTGGTGGGCAGAGGCTTGTCCCGGATGGAAGCAACAAATGGAGAGTTTGCCATGGTAGAGGGTTTATGTTGGATGTTCTGCATGACCCCTTGGAGTTGGAGCTTCATGGCTCGGAGTTCAGCGTCCCAGAGGGGAACGTTGTCACCTCCGGAGAGAAACAGGGGCTGGACGCTGCTGGCTTCCCCTTTAGGGGCTGGCGCTATGACCGATGGATGTAGGGGTGGAGGAGGTGGATTTACATGTGGGGGAGGAGGTTGCAAACTTTCCAGGTTGGGTGGATGGGATTGCGGGACAGTATCGCCTGAGGCTTGTTCTTTGTTGGGTGGAATATCTAGAGGTGGAGGAGGAGGCATGGGGAGGTTCTTTGGAGTAAAGCATTGATCAGGGCCTGGTTTTGCTCGGCCATGCGGTTAATGCTGTTGGTAAGTTCGATGAAATACTGTGGTGGGTTGTTTGGATTGGGAGGGTCAGTTTGATGATCGGCAGCATTATGGTGAGAAGCCATGGATCTAGTCGTGACCATACACTCTGATGGGTGAGAGGAAAAGGTTACTGGGACAGGGTCTCCGGCGACAATGAACACAATTGGCGCACGGATAAACCAACTTTCCCACAGACGGCGCCAACTGATTAGGCAGTTTCTCCCTGTATGGATCGGATTGGTCCAAGCTCATCGAGCCCACGTAGAAATGGTCTAGCCCACCGAGTCACCTGCAAACAAGTTCAACGGGGAACGGGGTAGTCCCCCAGTGAACCCTCTGACGAGC
>JAPPVO010002858.1:0-24910 GCA_030407325.1 Camellia japonica
AAATTCGTGCCCAATATGCTTAGGTGGTAGAGATGTTCCTTTGTTTCTGGAAGGTGGATTTTATTATGACAGCACCTCCTCAAAAATGAGTGGCCTCTACGACTTCTAGGATTTTGTGAAATTTTTTTTATTTTTAAAAGGTATAAAGTATTTATATATAAAATAAAAAAAAAATTCATACCAAGAAAAGAAAAAAAATAACAAAATCTTAAAAGGGTCAAACAAAAACATATCAACAAATACAAACAAATTATTCGGTGGAATTTATTATTACTTTTGTATTTTTATTTGGAAGATAGCATGATGCATGTTAAATGATAATTGATGTGGAGTATTATTTTAAGAACACTAAAGACTTGTTTGGTAACAATTATGTTTATAATTTCCTTCTTTTTTTTTTTAAGTTTATGAAAAATTTAAAAGATGAGAATAGTTTTTGTTTTCAGAAAATTATAGACAGTTCATAAAATTTATAAAAATTTTTATTTGGAGAAAATTGTAAAAAGAAAAGAAACAATTTTTTTTTCCAACAAATTTAAGATTTAAACAAAGTTGAAAAGCAAAATGTCGTTAAAATATAAATCTATTTGAGGGATAGCATAATGCAAATATATACACTTCTAATGACAGTTTAGTGTATAATAATTTGCCAATAATTCTATGAACCCCACTTAACTACTCCAAATTTATCCTAAATGAGAATATATGATTGAGATTGAATTTGTATTGTGTGAGATCCATATTTAGAATAAATTTAAACTATAAGATGATAATTACAAATAATTTTTGAATAATTAAATTGAAATTTGTACTATTAGTGTAAATTTGCATTGACAAAAATTATGTACCAAAAAGCGAAAAAAAGAAAAAATTGCAAGTTGTATCATAGGGGTATTTGGATTAGGCAAGCTTCTCTGAAGTCTAAATTAGATTAGAGGGTACTGTTAAGTCTCTGTGGGCTCACCACGGAATCCGCACCGATGAATTGAACTGTTCAATGTGTAGGACTCGTCGAATATTTTATCTTTCAAAAATTCACATTGATCAAATATCGATAGTCACTTAATCCGAATACATTTGTGTCAACGGTAAGTATAATTTTTAGAATAAATTGTTTATGCAAATGTAATATGGTCAAGCGACGATGAATATGATTTTTTATAGGGATAAAGTGCTCAATAAATTTTACATATTAAATGATGCGAATTATTGATGCGAGTTTTGTTGTACACTCACGAAGACGTAACAATACCTTCCAATGAAACCAACTGAAGAGAAGCCTTATTTATGTTTTCGTGGACAACAAGACAATTTGATGTTTGGGCCTGACCCACAATACTTTTCAAAAGAGCCCTTAAAAACCTATTTATCCTCACGTTGTCGTTAACAACTTTAGTAGGCTTCAAATGGATCCTACTATGCCCCTCGATATCACATCTACATCAGTGAAATAAAAACACACTCTTTTTTCCCAAATATATATTACAACTTCTTTTTTTTTTTCCTTTTTTTTTTGTAATATTACTACTTTAATTTATTTATTTTTTTTTTTTTGTTCTGTAGTGTATTACAATTTTTTTTTTTTTGAGTGGAAATGTCAACAAAAAAAAAAAAAAAAAGTAAAAAAAATAATTATAAATTCATAAAAGTATAACACTCATTTGCACAATCTAGTTCACAAATTTCTTGTACTTTCATGAATTTACAATTATTTTTTCAACTTTCCACTTTTTTGGTATCTCCCCCTACTCTTCTTCTTTTTTTTAAAAAAAAAAAATTTCCCTTCTTTTTCACCATTTTTTTTGGTTATGTAGTGTGTTCTGGCTAATTTGTACACACCAAACTAAGTTTTGATTTTTTTTTTTTTTTAAGTAGTATATTAATTTTATTTTATTTTTGGTTAGTGTATTACAACTTGTTTTCTTTTTTCACCATATATATTACAACTTTTTTTTTTCTTGACCCTTTTAAGATTTTGTTATTTTTTTTCTTTTCTTGGTATGAATTTTTTTTTTTATTTTAATATAAATACTTTATAACTTTTCTAAAAAATAAAAAAAATTTCACAAAATCCTAGAAGTCGTGGAGGCCACTCATTTAACTATCACTACAAGAAAAGTGGGTATATGAGACGGAACTATTTGCGACGGCACACTTGCCGTCTCAAAAAGTCACTTTTTGCGACGGCAGAAAATGTCGTCTCAAAAAAGCAGAGTATTTGCGACGGCACCATTTGCCGTCTCAAAAAAGCAGAGCATTTGCGACGGCACTATTTGCCGTCTCAAAAAATGAGAGTATTTGCGACGGTATTTTCTGCCGTCGCAAATGCTTTGCTTTTTTGAGACGGCAAATGGTGCCGTCGCAAATACTTTACTTTTTTGAGACGGCATTTTCTGCCGTCGCAAAAAGTGGCTTTCGTGTTTTTTTTTTTTTTAATGAATATTTTTAAAATTTTAAATATTTTTTTAGATGTACCTTACTTAGATGTATCTAAAAAATAAAAAATTTATGAAAAAATATTTTTAAAAATTAATAAATATATAAAAATACAAAAAAAATGTATTGAATTATGTATTTTTTTTTGTATTTTTGGTATTTAGTGAATTTTTAAAAGATTTTTTTTACAAATTTTTTATTTTTTGGTTGTATTATGTTAGGTGTGTCTAAAAATTTAAAAAAATACTTAAAATATTTAAAAAATTTAGTATAAAAAAAACATAACACGGAAAAAAACAGAAAGTATAATTTTCTCAAAAGAGTTTTTGAAAAACTCTAACCTAGCATAGTGATTGTGGTTTTGAGATAGCTTCATATATATACAGTCACAAAATGGTTTGAATAAATTCAACGGTATTTTTCTGTCGCAAAAAAAATTAAAAAAACAATGTCGTCTTACTCTTTTGAATAACATTTCTCTTTTCATTCATTTTTTCATCTTCTTGTCTCCCTGTCTCTATCTCTCTCTCTTCTCTTTATCTCTTTCACTTATCACTCTTCTTTCTGTGTTTGTCTGTTTCTCTCTCTCATTTTCTCTCTATGTCTCTCGCCTATCTCTCTTCTTTCTATCTCTCTCATCTGTTTTCTCTCTCTATCTCTCTCGCTCATCTCTCTTATCTCTATCTCTCTCATTTCTTTTTTTTTTCTCTCTCTCTCTCTCTCTCTTATCTTTCTATCTCTCTCTATCTCTCTCGCTCATTCTCTTCTCTTTCTGTCTCTCTCTTTTTCTGTGTCTCTCTCTCGCTCATTTCTTTTCGCTCTATTTCTCTCTCTTTTTGTCTATCTCTCGCTCATCTCTTGTTTTTCTCTCTTTTTCTATCTCTCCATCTCTCTTTATTTCTTTTTCTGTCTATCTCTCTCTCTCCCTGTCTCTCTCTCTCTCTCTCTCTCTCTTCTGCTTGTCTATTTGTCTATTTCTCCCTCACTATGTTCGCCTTGCTCACTCTCTTATTCCCATCTTCTTTATTTATCGAGCTCCTTCTCGATTTATCGATCCACTATAAGAAAATACACTTTTAGCAACCACTTTGTCTATCTCTCTCTCTCGCTCATTACTCTATCTCTGTCTCTCTCTCTCATCTCTTTTCTTTATCTGTCTCTCACAAAATTAAAATATTTAAAATATTTTAAAAAATTTGATTTGAATTAAGTTTTGAAAAGAGTTTTGAATTATCTGTCTTCTTTATTTATTGAGCTCCCTTTCGATTTATCGATCCACTACAAGAAAATGCACTTTTAGCGACCACTTTGTCTCTTTCTCGCTCATCACTCTGTCTCTTTCTCTGTCTTTCTATCTCTTTTCTCTATTCGTCTCTCACTCATCTCTCTCTCTCTCACCACCCATCTTCTCTACCACATTTACCACTACTGCAAATGCCATTCAACTACCACCACTCTTCTCTTTCTCTCTTTCACTCATCACTCTTCTTTCTCTGTCTGTTTGTCTATCTGTCTGTTTGTCTGTCTGTTTGTGTGTCTTTCATTCATCTTTCTTCTCTCTATCTCTCTCATTTGTCTTCTCTCTATGTCTCTCTCGCTCATCTCTCTTCTTTCTATCTTTCTCATCTCTTTTCTCTCTCTGACTCTCTCGCTCATCTCTCTTTTTTCTCTCTCTGTCTCCTCGCTCATCTCTCTTCTCTCTATCTCTTTATTTTTCTATTCTCTCTCTCGTTTATCTCTTTTCGCTCTCTTTCTATATGTCTCTCTCATCTCTTGTTTCTCTTTATTTTTCTTTATGTCTCTCTCTATTTCTTTCTCTCTCTGTCTCTCTATCTCTCTCTTTATATATCTCTTTCTTTCTCTCTTTATCTCTCTCTCTCACTTATCACTTTTCTCTCTTTCTTTCTCTCTCTGTGTCTGTTTGTCTGTCTCTCACTCTTCTCTCTCTCTCTTTCTCTCTATGTGTCTATCTGTCTGTTTGTCTCTCTCCCCCATTGTGTTCACATTGCTCACTCTCTCTCTCATCCCTTCTCTATTTATTGAGCTCTCCACTACAAGAAAATGCACTTTTAGCGACCACTTTGTCTCTCTCTCGCTCATCACTCTGTCTCTGTCTCTCTCTCTCTCTCTTTCTCTCCTCTATCTGTGTCTCACTCATCTCTCTCTCTCTCTCTCACCACCCATCTCTTTTACCACCTTCACCACTACTGCAAACGCCATTCCACTACCACCATTACTACCACTGTTGCCACTTCACCTCTACGACTACCATTACTACTACCATTGCCACCACTCCACTACCACTACTGCCATTACTACTACCATTACCTCTTTTTACCCCTGTCACTCCATCTATTCTACCATTACCTCTCATTAACTACAAAAAATATATATTTAACAAAAAATAAATTTTTTTAACGACGACAACCCTCGTCGCAAAAAAATAAAAATAAATTAAAGACGTTATTTTATTATTTAAATTTCATTTTTGACTCAAAAAAAAAATTATTTTTTATTTTTTATTCCGCCCATTTTTTCCCCACCCCCGCCCCCAACCCAAAACAAAAAATCACCAACTCAAACAAAAAAAATCCCTAATCTCTCTCTCTTCAACACCCCCACCCCCCTCCCAAATCTCAAACCCAAAAATCCCTAATCTCTTCTTACCCCCCCTCTCTCTCTCGATCGATGGCGAGCGGCGTCGGACCAGCGTCGGAGAAGGAAGAGGAGCAGCGTCGGAGAAGGAGGAGCAGCGTTGGAGCAGCAGCAGATCTTCCGATGTTGCCTGGCCTCCCCCTCCCCAATCTCAAACCCAAAAATCCTAATCTCTTCTTAACCCCATCTCTCTCTCTCTCTCGATCGACGGCGAGCGGCGTCGGACCAGCGTCGGAGGAGGAGGAGCAGCGTTGGAGCAGCAGCAGATCTTCCAATGTTGCCTGGCCTCACCAAGTCCTACCTTGTCACTCCTTCTTGTATTCACAGTTTTATCATAAAACAGTATCTGATATGTGTTCAAGCATCTGATGATTTGATTCCTGAAAATATTCTCTGTTTATTTTGACTAGGTCATTTTTGAAGGGGTTTATGCTTTGCACCCTGATATCAGAAAATCACTAGACTTGTGGATTGCTGTTGTAAGGATGAATGCCACTTCATTTCTGAGGCTTTATATTTTAATTTTTTGTTGATTAACCTTCTTGTTTCTCGTTATCTGTATCAATTTCTTTTGGATAAGTAGAAATACTTGTTATGAGATAACCGGTTGTTTGAAAACAGGTTGGAGGTGTTCATTTACATCTTATTTCTGGAGTTCAAAGGGACAAAAGTAGAGTTGGGTGCTTTATGTCCCAAAATGACATTATGACGACAGTGTTTCCAATGTTCCAGCTGCACATTGAACCACATCTTGTTCATGCACATGTTAGTAGATTCGAAACCATTTGAGGCTTATTATTGTTGCATAATTTATTGTTTCATGTTTTTTTGTCAAAGAAAGAAAAATCATTTTTCACTCTGAAATATTTTAAAGGTTGCCATGGCTTTTTTATATTTGACTATTTTGAACCTTTTTTTTTTTATCAAATCCAGTTTAATTTTTTTTTATCATTGATTCAGAAGTATCATAATTTTGTGCAAAAATTTTGATATATGATATTTGTGAGATTTAAACCAGGGTAATATTGATGTAGTGACTACATATATCAAACCTTTAGAATTACTCACTGCAGGTTATGGTGGATAATTTCTTATATGCATGCATTGCCTTATCTTTTGCTAATTATTAGAATTATTCTTTAGCAGTAATAGGCGTGGATTCGAGATAATTTTGACCAGATATCAAGTTTAAAATCTATATGTTGATTTTGTTTTTCTCGTTTCGACTTATGGATTGTTTTTAATTACCAATTCAAATTGCAAAGTGAGATGGATTGGTTAAGTAAAATTGAGCATCAAAATATTGTTTCGCTATTGGGTTACTGCATTCATGGCGAGGCAAGGTTTCTTGTTTATAAGATAATGTATAATGGGTCTTTGGAAACCCAATTGCACGTTATTTAAAAAAATTAAAAAAAAAAAAAATTCACTGTCCACATCAATATGCTATTTTTTTTTTTTTTCTAACTTATATTTTTTATTGATATTTTAGGCCCATCTCATGGATCGACTTTAACTTGGCATCTCCGGATGAAAATTGCTCTAGATGTTTCAAGGTATGCCAATCTTCCAATATCTTGTTATTATATGCATCTTTAATTTCAGAAAGTACCAGGTCTATTATGTTATTTTACTTTTGAAAGTAAACCCACTCTTGATTGCTTTGATGAAACTATGTTATCAATAACTTGGCACACATTATATTGGAGTCCTTTCTGACAGAGGGATACATCTGCGTAGGTATGTCTAATAACAATTAGTTTTATTGAGAAAGATTGATCAACTAGAGATGCCCTGGTTCTATTGTTTTGTTTATTTATGAAATTTTGCCCATTTAATACGTGCTTTCAACTTAATGCAAGTTATAGGGGTCATTATTTTCAAATATGGCTTTGTCTTATACTTTGCTCACTTCTATATAAAGTTGTAAACATTGTGCAATGGATTTTCTTTAGATGGAATTTTTTTGTACTTTTGTTCTTTTACAAAACCCAAAGGAAATTAAATTGTTGAAGAAACTTGTGAGGTTGAAAAATTGTTCATTCTTACCTATCAGACCATGTGATCATCATTCAAAACAACATTTTTATTGATTTGAATCTGAATATTTCATATTTATAAGATATATTTAACATCTAAGTGTGTAGATAAATTTTTCTCACCAAGCAAAGATTTTAGTTGCCTCTAATACTCTTCAAATCAACAAAAATGTTAACTCTAAAATTCTCTGAATGGAATTATTATTATTTTACTTGGAAAATGCCCCAAAAAATCACCCACTTTCAAAAAAGACAGATCAACTGCAAGTTCTCCATAGGGGTGTTCTCCTCTTTTTAAAATTAACTTTGACACCAAAACACAACACATACAAACAGAAAAGTTATATGAGTTTCCATTCTTATATATTCTTGTTTCCAGATCTAGCATATAACAGAAAAGTTTAAAGTGATCATATATGGTCTGTTTGGTTGTTGAGAAAATGCTAAAAGTCAAGGGAAAAAAAAATCATATATTGAAGATATCAAAAGAAAAATTAGTTAGTTTTGTCTCCTCATTGTTGATAAATGTGCAATTGCCTTCAATATTGCTGGTTAACCAATCTACCAAACCTGTCCAATTTGATAGAGGAACATTCATAGTGCACATTTCCTGCATAACTTGTCCAATTTGACAAACCTGTCAAACCTGTCCAATTTGACAAACAGGTCAATTCCACCTAGAACCATGAATAACAGTCTCCTCTAGGTCGATTGTCTTTAATTATTCTGGTATTTAATTCCTGCTATTTGTGCTAAATAGGTTAAGATAGCTCTTCTTGGCCAATTTTTTTTGTAATAATGATTAAAATCCCGTTCCTATAGTTCCTATAGACAGTTCACAACTTTCTTCGGATTGTCGATTAAAAACTCAGTAGATCATTTTTTTTCTCCAACTAAATTGTTGATTTGTTGTTTACAGGCTGTTAGTCGGGAAATTCGAAAAATATTGACACAGAGCAGCCTCATTCAACATTGCCTTGGACGATGTGTCTATCACAGGCCTAACTTTTGGAAGGAGTTTACAGCTGCAATTGAAGCAAAACAAATTGCTGCAGAAGAAGCTGAGAGGGCCAAGTTTGTTGTTGAGAAAGCGAGCAGGACAAGAGATGTGCTATTATTAGAGCCCAGGTGAGAGAAGTGCTTTTCAACTTCATCTATATGTTTATTTAGATGGTGTTTGGGAAGTGAGTTTTTATGTAGATTTTATTAGATGTAGGTTTTTATGAGATAAAAATTTTTGGTGTTTGGAAGATAGTTGGTTTTTATGTGGTTGGATGTGATGTTTGTGAGAGAAAAAGTGAAATGATTATGGGGTTGGATGTGATATTTTGTTTGGATGTGTGTTTTTTTGGTTTTGCAAAACTTTTGTCTTTTAGTGGAAAAAATGAGAAAAAAATTGGGAACTTGCTTCCCAAACACCTCCTTAGTGTTTGGATGTAACTATATTTTATTTGTCTGGTCGTGCACTTCAAAGTTAATTTGATATATATATATAGATTATAGTGTCGTCAAAGTGTTGTGCCTTTTCTTAGCATTTATGTATTTTTGAATTTGGGGTTCTCTTAGACTGGATCTTGAAAAATCAGTTTTCTTGTTTTTGGCACCAGTATTGTAATAGATTCTAGGTGGATCCTAGATTCTTTGTGTCTCAAGTAAACTTTATTTTTTAAAATTTCTGCAGTCAAAATTGAAGATGGTTTCTCTTGCTGCAATATTGTCTAGGAAATTGAGGAATCAGAAAAGATGGATGAGGACAGCAAGATCATTGAAGAGCTTAAAGAAAAAAATGAGTATCAGAGACTACAAATACTACATTTGGAGAAAGCTCTGAAGCAGGCAATTGCAGGTCAAGAGGAGGTTAAGATGATCAACAACAATGAACTTCAAAAGTACAAGGAAATCATTGATGACCTAAATAGAAAATTGACAAGCTGTATGAGTACGATAGATGCCAAAAACGTTGAGCTTCTAAATCTTCAAACTGCTTTAGGCTCATACTATGCTGAACTTGAAGCTAAGGTAAACATTATCTCTTCTTGTTTGCTTTAATAAACACAATAGGCAAGCTAGTCCCATCCAGTCTTCAAATTGTAGCTTTTATGTTGATTCCATTTATATGTGGTCAGGAACATTTGGAAGGAGATCTGGCACATGCAAGAGAAGAATCAGCTAAACTTGCTGAGCTTTTGAAGGTTCGGTACTTTTTCAGTTCTCAGTGTTATGGTTTCATTTTCTGTATTGCATTTGTTTTAGAATTATAACAAATTTATTTGTTCATTTTCATTTGTCATGGTGATCCAATGATGCATCAATACTAGTCCTTTTCATCATTTGATAGTGGAATTTATCAATGGACCTGGTTGTGTGTATGTGCAATATAAATGTCACCAACATTTTTAGCCTATATATTTAAACAGGTTTTCACTTTATTTGAATGACATTTGTCTCTCTATAGGTTTTTTTTATTATATGGTCTATTTGTTGATTAAGTTTTTGTTGTTAATCTGAGATTTTGTACTGAGCTTAAAAACATGGAAGTATCTTTGGATAAATTTCTTTCCCCAGTTTCTTGTGTATGAAAATGTCTTTGCTTTCACCAGGATGCACATCAAAAGGCAGAGATATCACGGAAGGAGAAGGAAGATATCTTGGAAAAGCTTTCACAATCTGAAAGGATACTAGCAGAAGGAAGAAACAAAGTAAATAAGCTTGAGGAAGACAATGCATAACTACGTTATTATGAAGAAATTGTGAACAAAATCTTTTATTATGAAGTATCTTATTATTTTAGTAATGAAATTTGGTTTTGTTATTTTGAATTATGAACAAAATAATGTATTTAAACATTATATATGTATTATGGAACATTATGTAATGGAATAATTTTGTTGATGTGTAATTATATGAATGGAAGAAATTGTTATTTTTATATTATTATGGAGAAATTTTAATATTTTTATCGTAGGATGTTTTTTCTTTTTTGCGACGGCATTACATCGTCGCAAAAAATAGAAAATTTTAATATTTTTATTAATTTTGTTACAGGTTTTACTTTTTGCGACAGCATTATACTGTTGCAAAAAATAGAAAATTTTATTATTTAATATAGAAATTTTATTATTTTTTAATACTTTTTGCGACGGCATTACATTGTCGCAAAAAAATAGAAATTTTCATATTTTTAATACTTTTTGCGACGGCACCACACCGTCGCAAAAACAGTGTTTTTCCGTTGCAAAAAAAGACTATTAGCGACGGTATTTTTTGCTGTCTCAAATAACATTTTTAGCGACGGTAAAATAGTGCCGTTGCAAAAAAGTCAAGAAATTTCAAACGTTATTAGCGACTGTACAGTGCCGTCACAAAAAGGCAAAAATGCCGTCGCAAAAACTCTTTTGCGACCCCCTCTTGCCGTCGCAAAAAGTAATTTTGCCGTCGCAAATAGTATTAGCGACGGCATTAGAAGTATTAGCGACGGTATTTTACCGTCGCAAAAAGTCAATTTTTTTGTAGTGTATTGAGGAGGTGCTGTCATAATAAAATCCACCTTCCAGAAACAAAGGAACATCTCTACCACCTAAGCATATTGGGCACGAATTTGTAGTTTTAGTACTGTAAATGAAATTTTAGTAAGGTGGAAGCGAGAGTGTGTAAAGGGAGATAGAGAAAAGAGTATGAGTTCCACTTTTATATAGACATTCTCTATATTATTAGAATTGTATTAAAACTCTCAAATTAGAACTTTTAAACATTATTCTTCATCGTTTTGATCATTTCCTTCCCCATTTCAACACATTTCTATCCATTAAATAATAATAATAATAACAATAATAAATAATTACAAAAAAAAATGTACTAAATTCTCTTCCTTTTTTTTTTTTTGTATTTTTGATATTTAGTAAATTTTCTATAAAAAAAAATCATAAATGTTATACTTTTTTAGTGTGTTTATGTCATGTGTATCTAAAAATTTTTTTAAAAAAATTACATAGAATATTAAAAAAAATTCAGTGAAATAAAAAAAAAAAAAAACACGAAAACCAAAAATTTCAATTTTCTGAAAAATGAATCCTAAAAATCCAAACTAAACAAACTAATTGCTTTTTTAGTCACAAAATCACTCATTATTTACTATATGCTAAATTGTACTTTTTGTCGCATAGCCCTGTGGCACTTAGTGCATAGAGAACGTGGTATTTCTATGAGTAAAAGACAATTCAGTATATAAGACTTCTATTATTATGGAATTAGATAATCTTATCCGGTGAATAAGTGATGCCCAAATCACAATAGAATAACCTTATTATTGTGTGAAGGCCGTCCTCTGCAAGTATATTAGGATCAATTGTCAACATTTGTTTTTTGTTAGCCAAGTTTTGAATTAGGCTCAATTTCTGTACAATAGGATCATCATCCTCTTTTATTCACTCTCTGTTAGAATTTATGATTTTATAGGTTTATTTTGGGTTAATTTTGAGCTCAAATTTGAGTGGGTCCCAAACGTGTTTTGGGGTGGGTCCAAAGAGGTGACTTGTTCCTTGCCGCATGGCAAGTCACCCGGTAAAAACTGTTCGACAAAACCATTTATGAGTGAATGAGAAGTTGATGTCATTTTCGGGTTCGTGGAATGGACAATTATAGAAGTAAAGTTGATGTCATTTTGTGTGTATATAAGTTCTAGGTGGTAACACTTGGGTTGGGCCCCAAGAGACACCCCAAGTTTGTAGAAGAGAGAAGTTACAAACAAAGTAGGCCTTAGTCCAAACCACCACACACTCGCGCTCGCCGTCGCCAGCCAGCCGAGCCGTGCTTGGCACGGGTTGTGAGTCGGGTCGGTTCTAATTTTAATTTTTTGGACAAAATTTGTTTAAATTTTTTTTAAAAATTCTTGCGGGAAAATTTAATATTTCCGAACAAAATGCCAAATTTGAATTCAATTTTCTGTCCAAAACAGTTCCTCCTCTGGTTCAAGTTCTAACGGTCCAACAGGTTCAAACAGCCAAACAGATTCAGTTTTTCTAGACAGATTCAAAACTGGGTTCAAACAGATCTTGCGCCTGTTCTAGTTGCAATTCATATCTGTTCGGTTTGAAATTCATACATGTTCGGCTCTATAAATACCAAATCTATTCCAGCAATTGTTTCATTTTGAAAAAATTGTTTTCCTTGCCTTTCTTTGTGCACTCTTGCATATATATTTGATGGGTCGTTTCACACACCAAATATAAATACTAAACTATACCAAATTCTTTTAAAATAATGGCAAGTCCAGGTGTCGATCCACTGAGATAATTGTGAAATTAGACTAATTTAATAGCTAAATTCCTAAATTAATTTTGATTAAAAGATTGAGAGATTTTATGACTAAACAGGAATTAAATGAAATTGAGAAATTAAATTGACATTTAAAATTAGGGTTTGAGATATTAATTTTTTGGGAAAAATCCTAGGGCAAAGAATTCACCACTAACCACATAAATGAGATTTAACGTCGACTATCAATTGCAATCCCGTTTGAAATACCCAATATTTCACAACTACAAGTTTGAAATATTGATCAAGAGGGTTGTCGCATTCAACGTACATGCACGAATCATCCCGAGTAACACGAGGCATTTGCTCTAAACTATAGTAGCAACACGACCCGTCTCTTGTAGCATAACTCGTCTCGTACTTTGAATACAAACACAAAGAAAACTAATGTATAGAAAGCATTAAACAATCACAGAGAGTAAAATACTTGAAAAGATGAAATGAACAATTATTAAAAACTTCTAAATCATCCATACATCGATTCAAACCGATTCAGAATCAAAGCTTATGACAAATCCTATTACATGGCTAGGGTTTTATCAAAACCCTAGAAAAGAAGACTAGCCACTCATGGAGGAGTGGGAAGAGGAAGATGATGAGGAAGAAGCCCCCATGGAGGTTGTCCTTTAAGCTTGAGGAGAAATCACATTTTCAAAACCCTAGTCTCCCTTTCTTCAAATAATTTTCGAACCCTAGGTTAGCCTATTTTTTTCCCTTTTATTCTCAGCAAAACACACCCAAAATTCTGCGTACGCATCCCTAGGTGGGCCACCCATGTGGGCCGCTCGAGCGGTGGTGGGCCGCACGTGCGGTGGTCTAGCTGGCTCGGATTTTTCACTTCTCGCATGGAGGATATGCTTTCGTGCCCTTTTTGATTGAATTTGCATATTTCCTACTAAATCTGTACAAGTGCACGAAACACATTATCTCCACCAAATAAACAAAATTGAAAGACTAAAAATGTAACTTAAGTGGCCTCAATATGGTACCTTTTGGCCTACATCACATCCCCCAACTTACATTTTGCTAGTCCTCAAGCAAAACAAAAGAAACAAGAAAAGTAAAATAACTCTAAGCCACTTTCGTAGGAATCACGATTGCATTTAGCATATGTAACAAACCTTTAAACCACAAGATTACTTTAAGTGAATAAGTATAGTCTCGTAAGGGTTTTCAGAAACATATTTATATCCGCTCAACAACAATTAACCACACTACTCCACCTAACAATCTATATAATAAAGCAGGACGGATTTTGAATTTATCCTAGAGACATTTGTCCTACTAGGACATTTTAAGGGTCATGATTCATTTGTATATTCACATAGATGGCTGAGATTACCCCTTAAATATATATCAATATTTACCTACACTTGCTTCCCGCCCAAAGAAAGAGTGAACTTCCTACTTACCCACGTCTCCCCTCTATTCTATCTTTATCTCACTCTACTCACCTTCCCGCTTGCCCACGTCTCTCCTCCCTTCTATCTTTATCCCTCTCCATTCTCTGTTCTCATCAGTTTGTTCTTGCGATCAGATTGTAACCGACGGTCCTCTTCATCACAAGGTATTCCTGTCTTCCTCCCTCTCTCTGTTGTATTTTTTTCCCCAAAATACAATCAGTTTCTGAATGATATCAGATTGTAGAAACTGATTAAATCAGAAAATAATCCCATGTAAGTGATTCAATTTGCAGAAACTGATTCAATTCCACTTTAATCAGTTTGTTCTTGCGATCAGATTGCGCCGCTACTTATCATCACCACTCGCAAGGTTCCCTCTCTCCCACCCTCGGTTGTTCCCTTCGCAAGGTAATTTTGGTCTCTCTCTGTTGTATTTCACATTCGGAGGAAATAGGTTATGCTTTAGGGTTTAGATCTAACTACAATTTGTATCCCGAACCACTATCTGCTCCAAAATTGAATTCTGAAATAGTGATTTCTGATTCAAAATTGCCTTTTTGTACCAGTTTACAAATGTTCACTTTAATCAATTTAAATGGGATTAGATTCAGAAAATACTCGGTATTAGAGAAAAGATATGATCCTTCTTCAATTGTCATTGCCTCTTCTCTTATAACCAAATCTATCAGGACCTTTTTCCCTAGATATTGTGAATTTTTTTTTTTTTTTTTATGCTATGGGATGAAGTGATTGATGTTAAAGCTCATGGATATTATATTGCCCTTAATTATAAAGTTTTATGTCCACTATTTTTGTGATACATTTGTATTGAACATTTGACGATCTTTGGGTGGTTGCTACATCCTTGCAAATTGTCAATGATTCGTAAGCTTCCTTAATTATTATGTTTTATTTCTTGACTAATGGACACATTCTTATCTGATATTTGATTATCAATTGGTGGGTTCAGTATGTATTTGGTTTTGATATCTATCAAGACCTTTTTCCCTGGATATTGTGAAAAACATTTTTTTTATGCTATGGGATGAAGTGATTGATGTTAAAGCTCATGGATATTATATTGCCCTTAATTATAAAGTTTTATGTTCACTATTTTTGTGATACATTTGTATTGAACATTTGACGATCTTTGGTTGGTTGCTGCATCCTTGCAAATTGTCAATGATTCGTAAGCTTCCTTAATTATTATGTTTTATTTCTTGACTAATGGACACATTCTTATCTGATATTTGATTATCAATTGGTGGGTTCAGTATGTATTTGGTTTTGATTTGATGTCTCCTTGAAGATACATTGGCATTTTTAATTGTTTCATGGACAAACAAGTCTTTAGATCTGATCACACTCTGTCTCTGTAGTGTTGCTTTACATTTACTACACACTGAAAATCTTATTACTAGAATTACCAATGCTACATCACACAGAAAGTAGCATTGGTTATCCTTAGGTACATTTCAATATACTTTAGGTTTGATTGAGTTCTCAGAAGTTGTTTTCTGATTTCAATTTCACATGTTATGTTATGTGTAGGTATTCTTGACAAAGCATCAACCCAAGAATCGGCCTTATCCTCCTCTGCATCTTCTGTGAATTTCAGGCTCTTTGCAGTGTTCCTCTCCCCAACACCAGCACAACTCCACCGCCACCGCTGCCGCCGCCGCCACCGCCACCGCCACCGCCGCAATAACAACAACAACCACCCACATTATCAACCTCTCCATAACAGAATGATTATGTAGGAACATCAACATCTTCACTATTTTGGTTAGTTCTGAACATCTTCACTATTTTGCATGCATTTTGCATTTGTTTCTATATGATTATTGGTTTTAATAATAATAATAGAATAGATAGATTTCAGTATTTTTTCGATTTCAGTATTGCTTCCCTTCTCGCTCCTTCAGTATCTACCGACGCTCCTCTTTCCTTTCCCTTACATCCCTTTTGTCTTTTTTTGCTCCATCATTTCCTCCGATTTCTTTTCTCTTGCATCACTCTGGTATTTTCAATTGTAAACTGAACTGATTAAATTTTCTTTTATCTCTCTGCTCTCCAGGCCTCTTCTTCTTCGGTATTTTCTGATCGCAAGGTAAAATTCCCTTTTTATTTTCATCTGATGATCTATTTCTTGATGGCTTTGTTTTGGAGGCATATATATTCATCTCTCTCTTCCAAAGTTTTAGGGTTTTTTTTTTTAAATTCTTCTCTGGCCTCTCTTCCTATGGAATATTCTGATATAATTTCAATCAATCAATGTTGATTATGGATAATTGAGACTCAATTATTAGAATAATGCAAAGTAATAATTGTAGGGCAGAGACTGTATATATTAGGTATATCAGAATATGGGTATATCAGAATAAGGTATATCTTCTTGATGGCTTTGTTCTGGAGGCATATATATTCATCTCTCTCTTCCAAAGTTTTAGGGTTTTTTTTTTTTTTAATTCTTCTCTGGCCTCTCTTCCTGTGGAATATTCTGATATAATTTCAATCAATCAATGTTGATTATGGATAATTGAGACTCAATTATCAGAATAATGCAAAGTAATAATTGTAGGGCACAGACTGTATATATTGGGTATATCAGAATATGGGTATATCAGAATAAGTTATATCTATACTTAGTTACTTAGTTACAATTATACCCATTATTGGATAATTGAGACTCCATTATTAGAATAATGGAAAGTAATAATGGATGGTTATACCCATAATTGAGACTCAATTATCAGAATAATGGGTCGAAGATATATACAATTTCTACAAGCAGGTTGAGGTACGTTCAATTTTCCCATTTAATTTATGTGTTATCTTATATGTATATGTGTTGTGTTGTTCTAAGAAGAGTGTGTATGTATTGAAACTGTGATGTTGTAGAATGAGAGCAGAGTTCACGACTACATGGACTCGCAGCCTGAGATAAATGAGAAGATGAGAGCAATCCTGGTGGATTGGTTGATCGAAGTTCACAACAAATTTGAACTCATGCCAGAGACTCTATACCTCACCATCAACATTGTTGATCGCTACCTCGCTTCAAAGTCGGTGATGAGGAGGGAACTCCAATTAGTAGGCATCAGTGCCATGCTCATGGCCTCCAAATATGAAAAAATCTGGGCCGCAGAGGTCAATGACTTTGTGTGCATCTCAGACAGGGCTTATACAAATGAGCAAGTGCTGATTACCGAGAAACGCATACTGAGAGAGCTCGAATGGAGCTTAACATTTCCTACGCCTTATGTGTTCCTCGCGCGCTTCATCAAAGTCGCTGTTGCTGATCAGCATGTTTGTATTTTTTGCTCTCTGCTGTTTCAAAATTGTTGTGATTGATGATGATTATTGCTCTACTCTTGAATGCTAATTGTTCATTTTTTTGTTTTGTTTTTTGTACATTTAGATGGAGAACATGGTGTATTTTCTGGCTGAGCTAGGGATAATGAATTATGCCACCATTATATATTGTCCATCAATGCTTGCTGCCTCAGCAGTCCACACTGCCCATTGCACCATCAACAAAAGCCCTACTTGGAACGACACACTAAAACTGCACACTGGTTTCTCAGAGACACAGCTTATGTAAGTTTTTTCAATCTTCATTTTGTGACTATTTTAAGAATGAAATTAATATAATTACATGTGTTTTTGATTAATTTTTGTTTATTTATTTATGTTCTAAACAGGGATTGTGCTAAACTACTGGTTAGCTTCCACTTGATGGCCGCAGAAAACAAGCTGAAGGTGATCTATAGGAAATACTCCAATCCCGAGAGAGGCGCAGTTGCCTTGCTCCCGCCGGCCAAAAGTCTATTGGCTGCTGCTACATCATGACTAACAACAACATCAAGCAATTACTGTGTCTTGGATTTTGCTTCTGATAACAGTTGTGGAGCAATTTTTTTTCTTTAATTTTAAATTTGTAGTATTTTTGCTAAAAACTTGAGTACTAATTCAATTCATTTTATTCAATGGGGGGTGTATGTTTTTACTAGAGTATTTTTATGTGCTTCGCAAAATTGGTGGAATTTTGTGTTTAGAAATTGAAAGAAAATTCTAAATGAAAAAATAGGTTGCTTTCTATTAATTTTTTCAAAAAACACAAAAATAAACAATATACTCAACAAATCTTATAATATGCACGGTTTAGGCCTAGAAATCCAATCCCCTCCCCACCTCACCAAACCAAAGCACCATAAAGCCACAACAGGTCCGAATCCTCAACCACAGTCCAAAAAATCTTACCATTATGTTTTAATAATTTTATTTTGATTTATATTTTAATCTCATTATTAATTGCACCGTGCCTTCAGGCACGGGCATACACTAGTTAACTTATGTGCCACTACAGTGTGATGTTAAGACATGATGAGTCATTGAAGGCACAGTGGACAAGCATGAAGGAATCTATTGAGCCAAAACCACAATTCAGTTAATACAAAAGTAAAGTCCCTTTACTTGTGCATATCATCAGTACCCTCGGTGTAAAGTGCAATCTCTATATTAGTTAACTATCTACTATAATAGCCCAGTGTAACTCATAATAACACCCAACATATAAAGAAAACTAAACTGTTGCAGCCAAGATTCTCAAAAGTTTTTTTTTGACTGTGCAATGTCCTGATCCATTAAACTTTCTAATCAACCCATGTAACAAGCATTAGGCCAATGACTCCCAAACCAGATGGTTTTAGGGCACTAGGTGTGAAGACACCCCTATGGGTTTAATAACTCGAGTTAAAAAAGCTATGAATCCAAACAAGTAATTCTCTTTATTTTTTCTTAATTGTGCAACGTTTAGGTCCCTTAAGCTTTCTAATTAACTCATGTAGCAAGTATTGGGCCAATGACTCCTAAACCAGACGGTTTTGGGGCACTAAGTGTAGAGACACCCCTATGGGCTTAATAACTCAAGTTAAAATGTTACAAACCCAAACAAGTCAAGTGTTGTTGTTGTTGTTGTTTTTTTTTTTTTTTTTTTTTAAGAATAATGTTGTTAGACTTATTTATTTTGATGATTTATTTAATTATGTTTTAATTTATTTGAAAGAGAAAAATAGAATCTAAAATTTATTTTGATGATTTATTTAATTACTAGCGTATGCCCAATGTTAGGATTATAATATAATTGTAATCGCAACACTATTTAAATTTAAAATTAAAATGCAATTATAAAAATCTATTTAATAGACTACACTTTACAATTTCAAACAAATGAAATATAAAAAAAAATTAAATATCAAATAATGCACACCAGCCAATACTCTGCAATTTAAAAGAAATTAAAATTAAAATGCACATCAGTTAGTGTTACTACTGCCAATCAAATTCTAACTACATAAGGAAAACAAATATTATATTGTCATACGCCAAAAGAGTGAGTTAAAACTCTATAAAAAAAAAAGTGGGTCGAAGATTTCCAGAATATGAATGCTTCGCAGAAGATGTGTCAATAATGTGTCTTCAAACATGTATTCGCCCAAACTTCCTCCTCATTACTTTCGAAAAAGTCTTTGTATCAACTTGTATGCATCCCCAATGAGGAACATGCACAACAATCTGGTAATTTGTGGAAACAAAAAAAAAAAAAATAAAGATTGGTATATTTGTTGGAAATATACATATCAAAATACTTTGAGATTGAAATTACCTTATTACATCCCCATCGAAGCAAGCTAGTTGTATTTGTCCTTTTAAGCTCCATAAATTTTGATCCAATCCTAAAAAATCCATATTTCCAATTATTATTAGATTGAAATTTTATTAAAAAAATCTATATATATAATCAATAGAAATAAATCTACATGGTTACCTTTTGATAAAACATGATTTAATGAACATGGAACACTACAACAACACTTCAGGATAAACAATATTTGTAGTAGAATCCAAACTATCTTTAGGGAGGAGAATACTTATACGATCAAAGGATGTACATCTGGACAATGCCACATATAATTGGCCATGGCTAAACACTGGTATGCGCAAATCAACCCCAACAAATTTCACAGATTGTCCTTGAGATTTATTAATGGTCAAGGCATATGCTAATCGGACTGGAAATTGACGTCTTGTCATTTGGAAAGGCATTTCTGAAGAAGATGGTGTCAAAGATATCCTTGGTATGAATGCCAAATTGCCAAACTTTTCTCCAGTTAAAATTTGAGTTTCAATTATGCGAGTGTCGCACCTAGTAACCATCAATCTTGTACCATTACATAGTCCATCTTTCGGTGCAATATTTCTTAACAATATTATAGGACAACCCACTTTCAACTCTAACTTAAAAGTTGGTAGCCCGGGAGGATCCAATGAATTTAAATATTCATTAGGATATCTATTTGTAATGGTAGGATCAATTTCATTATCTTCAGACATTTTATCTGCTGCAAAATAAGTATATAATCTCCCTGGAAAGATATTCAACGCAGTAGTATTAATGTCACTGACATCATCGTTACGCGCAGATAGAATGGTGCGTTCAGTTAAAAATGTTGAGTCGACGTCTCTATCATATTCAACTGTGGGTAAACAGTAGAGAGCAATTCATTCAAATCTTGACATTTGTGTATTGTTGATGGAAGGTTGATGATTTCTTGAGGATTAGTCCCAATCTAAAAAAAGTGAAATCAATTAAAAAAAATATGAGTGTAAAAACAATTTATTAATTTAAAATAATCTATATAATAAAAAAGGTTAAAGTAGTGTTACCTCCATCAAGAAATTTGCAAAAATAGCATTTTCATGGTCTCCATGACTCAAGCGCATATTCAAATCCAAAGTTAAGATATGTATATGCTTCCATAGAACAGAGTGTCTTAATGATGCATTCACAATTTGCTCACGAATTCCTTTGGGTATAACTGGTAAGATCTGTCGAAAGTCTCCACCAAGAACAACAGTAATACCCCCAAATGGCTTTTCACTATCACGAATATCCCTCAATGTACGATCAACCGCCTCAACACAATGTCTATGTTGCATAGGAACTTCATTCCAAATTATGAGTTTTGTTTCTCTAAACAACTCAGCTTGTAATGATTGTTTGGTAAACCCACAAAGTGAATTTTCCAAGACATCTAACGGAATAGAAAATGTTGAATGTGCAGTGTGACCTCCTACCAATAACAATGATGCAATTCCAGATGAAGCCACAGTACAACGATATGCCAAGGCTACGACATTTTAATGCAATCGTATTGTACAGAAATGTTTTCCCTGTTCCAGCACCCCCATTAAGAAAGAAAACAGTTCCTTTATTTTGAAAAATTGAAGAAGTGATTGTTATAAGCATTCCGTTGTCCATTGTTGAGACAATCAATAGTAATTTCTGGATCTGCCTGATGTGCCTCATTCTGCAGTTGTTGATGTTCGAATATCAATCGATTACCAACTACTGCACTCCAATTTGCAGTAGGTTGTGGCATGTGGGAAGTCAATTAAACATTTGCCTGATTCATGAAGCATTTGATTCAAAAGATGGAGACCATAATCTTCAATTTGAGCCTCAGTTGGGTTAGAAATGATAAACAATGTACGAATCTTATGTGCAAGATCATCACATATATGCGTTGAGAATTGATTCCATAATGCACATGGATTTAGTGGAGAGCACTGGGTGAGAAACACTAAACAATCTCCTCAATTGGTATCCAGTTTTCATAACTGCAGCCTCTTTCAAGCATTGTATCCATTCTTCATCATCTTCTAAAAGCCCCCTTGCAACACATGCTAATTTAAATGTATCATGCACAACATTATTGACCATACGTAAAGACCGAAATGACTTTGGTCCTTTAACAACAGTTAGTAACAAATGCAAATAAAATCTTTCACCACAATTAGGGCTGGCAAAGTACATTCTACCAATTGCATATCCCCTTTCTCTTGATTTCTGTCTCGTTTCTAACTTGAGCCATACAAAATGCTGTGGAAATTCTTGATAAGTGAATGGACATTCATCTTCACTGGCAGTACAATATGCAAAGAAGCCAGTAAGAGTTGACATTTGTTGACTAACTCTAGATTGAATCGTTTCTAATGACTCTTCTGGGTTAAAAACAATGCGATGCATTCCAGGTAAATGAAGTGCCAATCGTACAACTGTTGGTATCTCTGCATGCAAAGGATGACCAAATATTCGCTAAGCAGCTTCTGGAGGTCCAATATACCTTGCATCGAGATATTGTTGAATCTCATTTATCGATCCCAACACCATCGTTGTACGATCATAACCTTTGTAAATGTACTTATGTATATACTTGACACATCTCATTCCGACGCATACTTCCACATTTATCTGACAGTTGAAAAGTTTAGAAAGATATGCATTGTATGGTACGACATCCCTGTTATCAACTTCTTGCCCCTTCACAGTATGTACTTGGCCATTATTGTGACGACGATAGATGGGGTATCCATCTTGATCCATAGTTGTTGTTTCTGTAAAAGCTCGAGGGTATCTCTTACTACATCTACCATTTTCCATACATGGTGCATGAGGATTTCGAGCACCACATTGACAGTTTCAAAAAGCATAGGATCTTCTTTTGGGTCTGGAAATTCTGCACAGACCAATTTGTCTACTTGAGCACATGTCCGAATTTTGTCTGGACCCTTAAGAAATAAAAGTGCATGCATATGGGAGGCCTCGTTTTTGAAATTCAATTGTAAAAACATGTGCAACTTTATTTCCAAACACTTTATTTGCTTCTATCTCCTTCATCAAACATTTTCTCTTCAACTCAAAAACACGGGCAATTAAATCAGGACGATCAATAGGTTTTTGATGTGATAATAATGCTGAAGTAATTTCTGGCCAATTAGGGTTTGCAGTCATGGTAAGAAAAATATCTGGGTGGTTGTATCGTGTGATAGCCATTGAATCTTGAAAGATTTCAAACATATGTCTAGGACTACCAGTAAATGAAGATGGCAAAACAAACCTTTGACCAATTTGACCAGGTCGCACATAATCTGGATCAATATCTGACAACTCTGGGTAAAGCTCAACCCGAACCCGAAGTTTCCCTTGATTAAGCTTGTAGTATGTCAATCGATTTTGCTCAGTTGTGGCCCAAGCATCTACCAAAAACTCTTGAAATAGTTTCCCACCTCTCAAAATAGTTGAATACTCTGTGGGTCGTTCAAACAAACGATAACTATAAAAATCCATTTGAGTAAGTCGATCAGTTGAAGGTCGATCATATTGAACATTCCACAATTTCAACTCAGGTTCCCATCCAAGCTCACCATAAGGAAATAATAGAACATAATGTAATGGCAAGTATGCTGGGTGACATTCATTAATTTGTATCAACTCATTATTTCCTTGGAAATGTAAGATAATATCTCTCATTCCACTTACCCTATTTCCATCACCTGGTATTACAATCGCAATCTCATCTGCAGTTGGTAAGTTATACCGACGTCGATCAGTTGTTTAATTGTAATGAAGATGAGCAGGTAGATTGTGTCCTGCCGCATCTAATTGATGTAAAATGGGATGAGCCTGGCGAAATGTAGCTACAAATGCATTGACTTGCAACAAACTATCTTGAATAGTTTTAAGCACATCCCTTCTCAAGTTAGGATTTCTACGATTACGAATTTCTAACGCTGAATCAGGGTCATAGATATACAGTTGAGCATAACTCGCATCCTGCCCTGGTTGTGGTTGTAGTGATCCTGTCGATGTCGTAATTCCCCATGAATTGTGAATGATGTAGGACCCCTTCCACTGAGTACTCTAGGATCCAATTAGCACCAAGACTCGTAAAAGCATTGGCTGCATTGTACAATCGAGTATAACTTCGAAAGGATTTTGATTGATCATTATTCCCATCATACAATGCTTGAAGTGATGGAGGAGGTGTAATAAGTAAAGGTAGCCTAATCTTCCCTTCCAAACAGCAAGTTCCGAATAAGGAACGCTTTATTGATGATTTGGTCAATTTTTCATCCATCCAATGTCAGGCTGAACAATAAGGACATAATACGTCCATCTTGCCAAGATAATGGCGGCAAGAATTGTTGTGTGCTCAGGCATCAATTGATGTACTCATAGGCATATCTTCTAATTCATCATCAGTACATAGATCTTCTTGAAGAAATTGATTTATAGAAGTAGACCTACGAATATTTGTGTATAAATAAAATTCTACAAAACAAAATGGTAAGAATATGTATTTCAAGATTAGACATAGTAGTTTACCGATTCCCTTGTGGTGGTAAAGATGTGCTTGGCATAGAAAACGAACATGTAGAATGATGGGCAACCATTGTTCGTTTTTGTGCCGAATGAGAATCTTCAGTTATTGTTTCACATTCCAAGCTAGCGCGATTGCGACGATTTGGTGCTAAAGAAGGGTGTATTGGTTGAATACATTCTTCTGATCCCTCTTGTTCTCGTTGCGAGCATTGAAAGTATGACTTTTCATTTTTTTCACGCTCTCGTCGTGCACGTTGGGCCAATGCAGCTTTTGATATTACATTATCATTTTGTGCCTAAAATGAAAATATTTTGTCGTTGGTGCAAAATATGTGAATATTTTGTACTTAACATGAAATATCTTCTTTTTTATTTTGTTTGTCTTAATTTTGTTTTATATTTTATTTGTTTTATACCTTTAATAGTGTTATCTGTATTTATTTCTTTCTTTATGCATTTTGTTTTTATAAAAAAAATAAAGAAGAAATAAAAATCTATCTTATTTAGTTTATTCTTTCATTACATAGTTTGTCTTTATTTCTTCGATTTTTTTTTCTTATTCTTTTCACATGTTACATTATAAATGCACATGTATCTATGCTAAATAAAAATAAATAAATTTGGAAAACACATATAAATATAGCAAATTATAGGAAAATATATTACAATCATTCTACAGGCAGAAACATAAAGTAACAAATTCACATAGTTTTGCTTCATATTTTTTAAAAGGAATATATACCACTTGACATGCATTTGTCATTCTCTTGCCAGAAGGAGTCACCTTTTCTTTTCCCTTAGACTTTGGATTGACCTTTTCTTTTTCTTTTGCCTAA
>JAPPVO010002859.1:0-17592 GCA_030407325.1 Camellia japonica
TGACCAAGAATTGAGACGAGTTGCACCACTCGAAGTGTGAACTCCTCTCAACCCTATGCTTGGCTTGACAATCCCCAAGCCAAGCCATGGAATGCATGTATGCAACATAGCTCAAATGATGCAACAATGGGACTAAGATGCAAGGCACACCAAGTGTCATGCAACTATCACAATAGGCATGCAAAATGCTAGAGCATGCAAGGTATAAGTGGCATGCAAACATGGGCCAATCAAGCAATGGGACCAACCTACTATAACACTCGATGAACCAAGCATGCATCAAGCATATAATGAACATACAATGGTGGCCTTAACTTCAATGGGGCAGCCCTCAAACCACCCCAAAACAGTGGCAAAACAAGCCCTAAATGATGACCAAAATGCTATACAAAACATACAAGTTCATGGGCCCAAACCTAAGGCACCAAAAAGAGCATCTTACTACCACTTACACAACCACTCATGGCATGATTCTAACAACCAAAAACAGATTTTTAGTATGCAAAATGACACCCAAATCCCCTCACATGGCACCCCCAAAATGTATTAATCATGGAAGCATACACAAGGCCTATTCTTAGGCATAAAAGGACACACCTTTAAAGCATGAAAGAGATGACAAGTACAAACATATGAGCATGGATTAGGGTCTGAAATAGCATGTCAAATGATCCCAAATCATCTAAATAGACTATCCAATGTATTACATGGATCACCTACCCAAGGCCTACAAGCCATCATGCAAAACAACTATGTCAAGCATGTTAAATATGACAAAAACAGTGGCCCACAGCCCTTATACATGGAAAAATGATGTTAGTATCTCCACGGAACTAAGCTAAAACATGCAAAGAACATGGCCTAGATACATGGCATGCTTCTAGGCATAAGAGAGCATTTCAAAGCAAACATAAGAGGCATGTTAGGGACCATAAACCGACCAAAAACAGAGGTTAAACTGCTCCAAAACACTCAAAAAAACTCTGAAATGAAGCTAAAACCAACCATGCACACATGCTACTCTTTAGGTCAAAAACAAAGGCAAACAAGGGACAAGGGGAAAGGGGTGTCTCTCCCCTATATGAGACTTGAAACCATCTTCCTCACCACTGAAAACCCACTAGTTTTCAATGGTGAGAAGACCAAACACACCAAGTAAATAAGGTCCCAAGAAGAGGCTCCAAAATGGCCAAAGCAAGGCCTAAGAGGATGAGACTCTACCCAAACCACAAAACAACCTTGATAAATGTTCTTAAGCAAGGAAAAACAAGTCTTTTTTATGTTAAACACAAATCCAAAAACACAAAGCAAGAAGGGTAGAATGTTGTTGCAAAAATGGGGAATCTAAAGTGATGTTCTTACCCTTGAAGATCCTTTGAAGAACAAAAGGTCCAGCCCTCTTTTAGTGATCAAAACCAGTCCAAGATCACACAAAACAACCCTCCAAGCCTCCCAATCTCGAGCTAAGGTGTAGTAGTGTGTGTAATGGTGCAAAAGTAAGGTAAAACCACACTTTTTGGTCCAAAAACACACACACAAGAGGAGAGACGTGGAGATATATGTATATATGGATATATAACAGAGATATATATGTATAAGCTCTGGTTTTGCCCTCCAAAATTCTAACCTTGAGCCAAGAGAAGAAGCCTCTCTCTTATAGGCAAGCAAAGCTTACAAGCTAAGCAAACCAAAGGCTCATCCCTCCATACACGTGTATGGAGGGGAGCAAAAAGCTATACAGCTGTAAGAAAATATCTAATAAAGCAGTTGTACAGTAGTCGGCAGGGCAAAATGGTCATTTGCCAAAAAAGAGTGCCGACCGGCACAATATAGTGCCGGTGGCAACACCAACCAGTCGGTGGCCTCTAGCCACTGCCGGTGGTGTGTGGGGATGCCTCACAAAGCATTCCCTGCCCTTCCAAGGCAAAACACAAGTGTTTGGTGCAAAACCAAACACAAAACGGTCGAGTTCGGAGGTCCTGAGGCAAGGCGCGCGCAGCCGAGAACTCCGGGAACTCCAAACAAACACGAACATGGATAATCACCGAGTGTTCAAGCGGTGACGTCCAGGTCTTGAGGACGGTCAAAAATAGGGTGTCTACACTACCTCTTGGTTGCACTCGGGTATTCAGTTGAACACCTCATAATACCTTTTTGCATAGGCCCTAAGGCCTTCATCTTCGCTGATCCTCAGAGCCATCAGGGCATCTACCCTTAATGGTTGTAGTTTGTTTGTCACGAACCTTCCCAGGTCTTCACACTTCCCTTCGGCAATTTGTGAAACCAATCTGATGCAATCTCCCCGAAGGATAAGGGGAACACCTTGCAGAGCAACGGTTCGTTCCCAGTGTATAGTGCCATCGAGTTCAGGTATAATCCGACGTGAAAGTTGGGGTCCGACTTCCCATCGTATATCTGGAACCTCGGCATATTGAATCTTTTTGGTGCCTCAAATTTGTCCAACTCCATCGAGAATGGTGTTCTCGGCTTAATAGGGGAAGTTACCTCGGTATTATGTTACTTCCTCTTGAGGTAATCCCTCAGATCCTCCTTGGTCTGCCCAGGAGCTCGGCTATCTCCTGATTTCAATCGTTTAGGTGCATTGCTCTCAGCTTCGTTGTGAGCCCTTTTCGACCTCTCTCCATTAGTTGCGTCGAAGCACAATTCCTGTCTTTGAATATGCCGATGTTCCCTAGGGTCTGCCTCTTTGGTGCGATGTGTCCTTTGGGATTCTTCCCTTCTCGACTCTCCTCGCCCGACCTCCCTTGATGGCCGGTGATAGTGTTTTTTGCTCCTGGCGTATTGGGGGGCTACAGGGATTGTTTTCTGCCCTCCCTTCTGGGCATTGGCCGCTGGAATCGGTGTGTCTTGCAGCGGGAATTGTGGCTGCATGACGTTATTCTGCATCATGAAATTGACCATTGTTTGCAGGTTCGCCAATTTGTTCGCCATGGTCTTTACCTCATCGTCCCTCCGCAGGCATCTTTCTTTCCATACCTAGAGGTCGTCTTCGTTGTAGTACCCACTTTGGTCCATTTTCTTTGGTACGCCGCCTTCCTGGCCGACATCCTTTACTCCATGATTCTGGTCACGAGTTTCTTCGTTATAATTGTCTTCTTCGATGTCAAGGTTAATAGGTCTCCCACTCCCAGTAGGAGTGTCGTTCCCAATCTTCTCTTTCTGTCCGTCGTTGGCCATCTATTCTCCTTTCTTTCCCACAGACGGCGCCAAATTGTATGAGTGAATTTCTGACCACACTGCCAACTCAGTATTCAGCTGGAAAGCACTGGCCGAATAGATGGCGCCTGAATGACCTACAACAGAAAGAAGAGATTCCGGCGGTGGTTCGTCCACCCGGGGGACTCCGATGATTAAGTCAGTAATCAAATATCTCTCAAAGATAATCAATAGTGCTTAACTCATTGTTCTGAGTATAAATTGCATACCTTAGACCCATTGGGGGTACCTCTCTTTTATAGTCAACTCAATCCTAGTCCCAATAGAAGCCTAGCTTCAATGGACTTCTGCTCAGTGCTTATCTTGGACTCTCCAATAGATAAAGATAAACTCCCTAAGAGCTCTATCCTTATCCTAGCAGAAGCCCTTCCTCATTCTAGGACTCTTGTCCCTTATCCGATTATCCCGGATTCCGATATCTTCGGAGATAACCTCGGCCTAGCCGAGATTACCTCGGCGCCATAACCAGGACACGTGGCAACCCGGCTGACACGTCAGCGTCACCTCGGCCACGTGTTGGTATTCAGAAAATATATCCCCACATTACTCTTTATGGTTTGGGTTATGTGTAGATTATCTTTCTAATGTTTGAAAATGATTACATAATTTCTTGTGAATGGTAAACTGAAATGCACCATTAGGACTGTTAACGATTTAATTAAAAAGACTAAAGTACCCTTATATTTTCGTCATTTATTTGGAAGGAAAAATGCACTTTAACCCCCTATATTTTATTTTATGTGCGATTTACCCCCTTAATATTTGAAAATGAGCATATAACTCCCTTATATTTGTCACGTGTTCACACTTACTGTTAAGTTAGACGGAATGCTTAATTGTATTAAACGGTGTACTTTAGTGCACAAACCACGTGGCGGTTATGTAGTCATTTCTAAACGTCGAGGTGTAAACATCAAATGGTCCAAACTACAAGAGGGTAAAGTGAAATTTGCCCTTATAAAAAAATGTACAATTTTTATGATATAAGTTATAAATTTTTGTGATAAAAATTATAATTTTTATAATAAAAATTATGAATGGTGAAGTTATAGTGCACACCTCTAAGTTATGAATAAAAGTTATGCTTTTTATGATAAAAGTTTTTGTGATAAGAAAAAATTATACTTTTTGTAATAAAATTTATATATTTTGTGATTAAAATTATAATTTTTATATAAAATGCATATCATATGTACCTTTTGGGTGCACATGGTGCTTGGAAAATTGAGTTTATGCTAAAATAGTCAATAAAGACAAAATAAATCAAAATCTATATATCAAATATCTCAGATTTTTAATCCTGATGGCACTTTTGTCCATTTGTCAACACTTGAACCGTTAGATTGACTCAATCCAAAGGTTGAAATGTCTCACTGAAAATTTGGTCCATTACATTTTCAACACTCTCTCTCTCTCTCTCTGTCACGACCCTAACCCGCCCCCATGGGTTAAGGACGTAACCGGCCAGTAATCATGAGATTACCTACGGCCTCAAACGGATCCGAACATATTTTAACAGAGTTAATGGGGGCCAAACGGAAGCAAATCAAAGTTTTGTCCATAGAGTTGTGCTTACATGGCACATCAAGACGATTATATACATAGACATTAATACCTCACAACAGTAAAATAGTAGCATGAGTTCTGTATAAACAGGATCATATAAGTCCAAGTCAACCCATCAAAACTATATACAAAATTACACAAAGTCTTCGCCATTATGGCAACACAAAGTAGATAAAAAAGGCGAAGACGGGTCTCATGCGTGAGACACGAGGGCTGACTCTCCAAAACTTGGGTTGTTCTACACAGGCTTCACTGAGGCTGGGTCTGGACTTCTCTTGGCTCACCTACAAAGTCATGAATGAGCGTGAGCGATAGCCCAGTGAATAATATCAATTATAAAATTTATGCAACAAGACGTAGAACAACATTTTCCAAACGGCCTCGGGCCTAATTCATATCTGTAGTTAACATATATAAGGGTAGTTTAAATCAAGTAACCATAGTTCCGTACATACTGGCCCTTGGCCCATTCAGATTTTACGTTTGTGACGAAACGGCCTTCGGCCCATTCGATTATGTCAAAACAGCCTTTGGCCCACTCATTCATTCCAAAACGGCCTTTGGCCCACTCATTCATTTCAAAACGGCCTTTGGCCCACTCATTCATTTCAAAACGGCCTTCGGCCCATACATTCGTATCAAAACGACCTTTGGTCCATTCATGCTCATCTAAACGACCCTTGGTCCATTCATGTTTAACGAAACGACCTTTGGTCCATTCATGTTTAACAAAATGACCTTGGGTCCACTTATGTTTAACAAAACGACCTTGGGTCCATTTATGCTTAACACATCAGACTTACGTCCACAATCCCAATTAGCAATTCATAAAGCTTTAAAGGGAGTAAACAATTGGACATTCACAAGCATTCAAATATCGATATTACTGACAGTGATCGGCTTATGGATTTGCCCTGGAGCTTGACCCTACACATTTCATGACACAAAAGGGTCATTAACCGTTCAATCCGTTCTTTAATTCACATATTCCTCTTTAGGCTTTATTATTATCTAATTAACTCATTTACAATGCTTAACATATGCCTAAGAGTGCTTGTAAGTGAAAGAGAACGGAAAACAGAACACAAAATGCAAAAACAGGATTTCAGCAAATAGGGTCCCCGCTTGAGCGGACCCTTAGGTCTGCAAAAGTACTGGTTGCCTTCAATTCCCGCTCGAGCGCGAACTCGGCCGCTCGAGCGGACTTTCCTGCCTACATAGCTCCCCGCTCGAGCGTCAACTTCCCCCGCTTGAGCGGGAACCAGGTCTGCAGAAATGCTGGGAGCTCGATTTCTCCGCTCGAGCGGCACTTCTCCCGCTCGAGCGGAAGTCAAAATTCTGGAAATTCCAGGTTGTGTTCTTGAGCTTCAATTCAGTTTCCCAGCTACCATTCTTGCATGCAAAGGCTCAAATCTCAAATATAATCATACTAACATGGTTCCCTTGCAAGATTATGGCATTACGAAGTTCAATTTCTTGATTTACCTACATGCATGTCCCAAAACATGACAAACTCATCACCAATATAGCAAATTCATGCATTCAAGCTCACATCTTTAATTATTCAAACATGCAAGGCCATCTTGACTTCATTTCCATTTCAAGATGCAAATGGTGCCAAAACTCAACAAAACCAAGCTTGCATGCATGATCAAACTTAAATTTTTGCTTAATTGACATGATACATGCTATTTCAAACACAATTTCATACATGCATGCTTATATCAAGCTTTAATTCCAACAAAACTAACTTAACTCATGCTCTTGAGTACAAACAACTGTTGAACACACAAGATCACACATTACTTCCATGAATTCAAGAGTCAAGGGCTTACCTAGAAGCTCAATTCCTTCAATCTATGGTCCAATTTAGAGATGGACTTCAATTTCTCCAAACTTGAGTCAAAATAGCACAATTCCCTCCTTCTCTCTCTCTAACAGCCGGCCATCACTCTCTCACAATTGTCTCTTCAGATTTTTGAGCTCAAATGAGCTAAGGGAGTGTATATGGCCATAAATAAAAGTCCCACTAATGCCTATTTTAATAATATTAAATAGTTGGGCACTAATTCACCAATTTAATCGATTTAATCCGACCCGAATCAATTTTCAATTAAACTTCACCGTAGGCTCTAAAAATTACACTAATCACAATGGCGTAGTCAATTCCGGGTTCTGCGGCCGATAAGGCCCTCAATTTAATTTCCAAAGCAGATTATTCAAACAGATATTCCTACGGTGAACAGATAGAATTCCAAAATCACATATATCCATATAATGGTACGCAAAATCATATCGAAACATATAACCACATACGTATTAGGGACCAATTAACATAATACAGAATAGGGGCATCACACTCTCTCTCCATCGGAGCCCATTCTCGTGCTTCCCTGTCGGAGCCCAATCCTTGCCGACGACCAAACCCAAAACCCCCTATTACTCTCTTCATCTTCTCTCTTCTTTCCTCTCTCTCTCCACCATCCCAATCGCCCCAAACCTGCTTCAATATTGACGAAGGGAGCCACTGCAAAAAGGAAACAAGGGTTGAAATTGAAATAAAACAGCAAAAGAGATTAGAGAGATTCAGAGATGGGAGTCGAAAATGAAGTCCTCACTGTCGGAACCGGACCAAAGCGAGTCATCGGTCAGAGCGTCACCCGTCCACTACACCGGCTACGCTTACCCCTCTCTCTCTCTCTCAAGCCAATATGTATGTATATATATGCATTTGTGTGTATTACCGCTTTAGATATATATATAAATCTGAGTTGTTTTGTTATATATATATATATGATTATGATTATATATATAGATCTGTGCATAGATCTTCTAATTCATCATCTAAACTTATATATATGATTATGTATGTCCTCACTACACCGTCCATGGTTTTTGTTCAATTAGGGCAAAAAAACTTACATAGAATCATGCACGAAAAGTGTCTCTCTTAGTGAATAGGGGAGACATTGGTTTCTTCTAAAACCATCATTTTGTTTGGAAATTGTTTGAAAATTGTTCAACAGATTACTATTTTACATCCAAGGGTTTGTTTGGAAATTGTTTATTTTATTTTATTTTTTTGTGCCTTTTTAATTATTTACGAAAAGACTTATATAAAATAAATAGAGAGAATGGGTTGATTTTTTGTGTTACTTTTTTGCTTTTTAGCTAATTTTCCTATTCACAAACAAATTTAACCAAAATAGATAGGAGTTAAATTAATCTTTTTTTTTTTTCCTTTTTCTCCTTGAATTAATAGGTTGATAGAGTAGTGTTATACAAACTTAAAATAGGTTGATGTGACACTTATGTCACGAATTTGATTGAATAATGAATCCTTCACTAATTCATGGGATTATTAATCATTTTATTATTAATCCTGTTAATCAAACTTTAGATTTTGATTAGTGGTACTACTTCAGATTTTGAGTTTTATTTATAACCAGATTTTGGTAAGATTTATTAGTTTGTATAGCATTTTGATAACATTTGAATTTGATTTACAAATAACCTCTACGATTTTTCCAATCAAATTTTGAAAATAATGCATGATAATTTCATTTGGAATGCTATTAAATGTCATTAATTATTGTTTTACTCCACCAAGGAAGAATCTGGTAGAAATACTGTTCAGGTGAGCAAACAATGGAGAAAATTGAAACCTGGGCTTTGATTTTTCTTGAGTATTAATATTTCTATCTTTGGATATTTTTTGTATCAATAATCTTTACTCTAATTTTTTTGATATCTTTTGTTTCAATAATCTTTAATTTCCAGCATGTTTCAATAATCTTTAATTTCAATAATGTTTCAATAATCTTCAATAATCTTTTGTTTCAATAATATTGACAATAGGTTTATCCAATTTAATTTTAACAATAGGTTTACAGCTTGTGATTGAAACAGTGTGTCTGTAGCATTGTGGACTTCCTTTCATATCGAAACAAGGTAGGAAATTTACAAGTCTGGTTTTGTTTTCCCCTTACAATTATCATTTTTTATTTTATTTTATTTTTCTATTTCAACGACTAAGCCCTTAACAAAATTATAGAATTCATGAGTTAATTTTTTAAATTAATTGATTTTTAAATTCATACTATGGTATCATATTATTTGATTTCTTAAATTCATACTTTGGTTTGAATTTGTGGTATTATACTGTTCAAGCTTTAATTAATCTTATTACCAAAAATCTTTCTTAAATTCTCTGATTGTGTTTAGAAGTGCCATTAAGACATATGGTAAATATAAGATATCTTTGGGGATTGGCTTTATTTATTGTTGTTCATGTGTCTTAGGTGGCAATAGATTTAAATTGTTGATAAATTGCAAAACAGCTATGTTTTTCCTTTTTCAAAACAGCTCATTATGATCTATATAACAATCGAAACCAAAATAGCTCTAAAAATGAAAACAACATTATTGTTGGTGTTTATTGTTGATGAAAACAACTATGTTTTTCCTTTTTCAAATCCATATTCAAGTTCATGATCCAAACACAATTTCAAAGAATTAAATTGTTCGTGTTTACTTTCTCGCACAAGATCATAATGAGCAAGACATTATTTGCAATTTATCAATGCCTAAAGCAGTGTATCTTTGGATATCTTGAGTATTTATAATTTTTATCCACCGTACTGGTTTCTATTATTTGTTTCATGTCTTAGATGTGTTCTAGGTTCTATAAGATGTGTTCCAGTTCTTAGATAACGATTGTCAAGTTCTAGAATTAATTAGCTTCATTACAGAAATTCACTCAATTTTGATTTGAGTCTGATTGTTTTTTGAAGTGCCATTAAGACCTATGGTAAATATAAGATATCTTTGGGGATTGGCTTTATTTATTGTTGTTCATGTGTCTTAGGTGGCAATAGATTTAAATTGGTGAGTGTCATAGATTTAAATTGGTGAATTATTTGTCTTAGGTGGCATACAAATTAAATCTGAGATCATACTTCTTTTTATTATTTTTCTTTCTCTCAGGCTTTTTTTTCCAGATTTCAAATTCCAAACATTTCAAGGGTTTGATGCCATCTCTCTCTCAAACGGACATTCTCTTTCCCTTTCCACTCTCTCTCTCTATAGCGATCCCGGGTTTTAACCTTGTTGTACAGTGATCCGGACTTGGTTCCGTAGATGTTAGCAGTTGTTCATTTCTAGTTTACATCCTTTCATACTTTGTATTTGAATTATAGGATGCGTTGGGCAGGTTTGTTTCAAGTTGGTTGTGTTTGGGAGCCAGCTTAGTTTGCTGCCCAGAATTTTGGACTTCGCTCGAGCGAGCAGTTGGTCGCTCGAGCAAGATCTTCATTTTGGTCCTTCACTCGAGCCATGGTTTGGTCGCTCGAGCGAGAGTGGAGTGGGGTTTTGTGTCTGGTGGCTCGAGCCAGAGTGGCTTCGCTCAAGCGAGACATTGCGTCTGGTTCTGGACCTGAGAGTTGTATTTCTTGGCTCGAGCGAGCTTTTCTTCGCTCGAGCGATCTGGTTGTTCTTCGCTCGAGCGAGCGTCCTTTTGCTCGAGCGTGCGTCTAGTTGCAGACCTGTAGGTTCGAGTTGTTGGCTCGAGCGAGCAGTTTGTTGCTCGAGCGAGGTTCTGGGTTGTTGGCTCGAGCGAGACCTTTTTGGCTCGAGCGAGGTTTTCTGTGTCTGGTCGCTCGAGCGACCAAGTCTTCGCTCGAGCGAGCCTGTTTTATATCAGCAGGCCAGCAGCAATTTTAAACATCACTTTTTCATCTTTTTCTTTTTGAAACCCTAGCAGCCGACTCTCTCTCTCTCTAAACCTATTTTCTCTCTAGGATTTCATCTCTCTCTAGTGTGAATCTATCCTAAGTCCTTTGTTAAAAAGATAGAGGGTGTCGAGATCTTTGTTTTAATCTGAAAAAGTTGAGGTTTGGAGCACGTTGGGTCTTGGTCTTCATCTCCGTTGGAGCTCAAACTTCGAGGTAGGGATAACCTACTCCATCTTATGAGCTTTGTCTTTGAATTTTAGCATTTTGATATGTTGGGGGTTGTTGGGTAATTTTTGAGAAAGTTTGGGCCTTTGTGTAATTTTACAAAAGTTGGGGTTTTAATTATATAAACCTATATGCAAGTTAGGCATAGAGAAATGAAATTAATGTTGGAACATTGACGGGAATGGAACCTTGGGGTTGTTTGTGAATTATGGTAAGTTGCCCTAATTGGTTTAATTAATTAATGTATATAATTAATTAAGAAAATGAGAAATTGAATTGAAAATGTTGTAATTGGGAATGTATGGGACTAAAAAAGGGTGTAGTTGAATCATTTATTGCTCACCTAGTTGAAATGTTGATATATTATCCATTTGTGCATTTATTTCCTGTTTAGAAATAATTGCTTTGGACTACCGGTGGAGGGTAGTATTGATTGTTGTAGACATGCATGAGATTAGGCAAACTAAAACTAATCAATTGGATGTGTCATAGAGTATGACGGTTGATAGAATACATTAACTTCATGTATTGATAGATTGTGCATATGACCAATGTGTTTATGTGCATTATATGTAGACGGTTGATAGAATACATTAACTTTATGTATTGATTGATTGCGTATATGATTCTGTGTTTATATGCATTGCTTGTGTATGGGAGGAGATGGGGGATGTACTCCACGGTTTAGGGGAAGATGGGGGATGTACCTCTAAACCGGTTAATGGTTAAGTGAAGATGGGGATGGACACAGGGATGCAGCTCATATGCTCTCCCATTGGAGTGATGATACAGCTCATATGCTTATCTATTGAAGTGTTGATATAGCTCATATGCTTATCGTGGTAGTAGTGATATAGCTCATATGCTTATCTATTGAAGTGTTGATATAGCTCATATGCTTATCTGTGGTAGTAGTGATATAGCTCATATGCTTATCTATTGAGATGTTTGTTTGATTTGATATAGCACTAAAATGTATATCATTTATGAAGTATGGAAGTGGTTTATGTGTTATTGATACAACACCAAAATGTGTATCCACCGGGAATTTCGAAAGTGCTCTAGTGATGAACTATAATCTCATCAAAGGTTTTGGCCAGAGTACTGAGCCTTGTTTTCAAACTCAATGATGAATAAGAAATGGAAAGTGAATTGTAACATAGACT
This sequence comes from Camellia japonica, assembly GCA_030407325.1. Lineage (NCBI taxonomy): Eukaryota > Viridiplantae > Streptophyta > Magnoliopsida > Ericales > Theaceae > Camellia > Camellia japonica. The sequence goes on from JAPPVO010002859.1 coordinate 11,927, forward strand.
TGATTGTCATGGAATTATAATAAGATGTAAATGAATGTATAAGTGTTGACCATCTATTAACTGCTAATCTTTTACTCATTGTTCATAGTTGTTTAGTGTATTTCTAGTGGGCTGTAGCTCACCCTATATGGGACACCATTTTCAGGTACATGAAGCATGCCACCTCCAAGGACATCGCTTGGGAGGCTAGAGGCAGACAGACGTTTGTGGTTTTGGTTATCTTTTGTTGTATTGCATGTAATTTCAAGCCAAGGGCTTAATGTGTATTTGAGTTAGTACTCTCCTCTTTGTAACCAAGTGTTAGCTTGGAAAGCTGTAAGCCCATTGGGCATTTGATTCTGTTGTTAACATGTAATGCTTCTTGTAAAGAATTACTCTGTGGAATAGAATGATGTTTGTCTCTTATATCAATGCATGTCTAAATTGATGGGTTTAATGTTATTATTTTGAGGGCGTTACACACTCTGTCTCTCTCTCTCTCTCTCCCTCTCCCTCCCTCTTTGGTTCTCTCTCTCTCTCTCTCTCTTTTCCCACTCTCCTCTCATTGGAGCCCATCCTATGCGGGATATCTAACCCCAACCCCACCCACTGCAACCCCGACCACTCCATTTAATCGTTCAAAGTCGAGCGAGTTGTTATCGATCAAATGATGGGCTTTGCAAGTCGTCTTCGACCAAGTCAACCTATTACAACAGGTGAGACTGATTTCAATTTCAAATTTTCTTCCAGCAAAACACTCCCTTTCTCCTATCAGTTAGATATAAGGGTCAACTATTCCTCTTTTGGACTCAACTTACTATACAAATCTCTTCATCTCTCTATGTTTTGTAGATCATGCTGGAGAACCCACTACGCTATGGAGGTAACGATCTTTGTTATAATATATGATTTATTGAGTTCCATTTAATTAAAATTTTGTGTTTTGTGTCATTTTCTTTGTGGTTCCACGTAATGAGTTGTGGTTCCACATACTGTGTTTGCCCTGTGTGTTTCTAATTTTTATTTTTATTTTTATTTTTTTACATTTATTATCAGCATTGTGTATATATATTGTTTTAGATCTATTGTGAAACTAACTTGCAGTTTAGGATTTTGGAGATTGTTGTAGAGCTATTGATGTATCCTTGAGTTTATAATAATTATTTTTTCCAGTCATGATATATTGTTGATAACTGGCTCAGTTATCTGCTTTCTTTTGTGTTTTATTTTAATTATGGGATTAGGAGTGTCATAGACCTTCAATTATGTTTCCGTCGTCTTCTTTCCCTTTCTTAGATACACATGTTTCTCTTCCTAATCCTAGGTTTTAATTTTTGCATTGGAGATTTTGTTTCCTTTTTTCCAGTTATCATTTTTTGATTTTGAAGATATCCAGTCCGCAAAATATGGACATCTATGTTGATGATGATGACCTGTGAAGGCCATATGAGCCTCGATAGGGTTTGTCAGTTAATTCAAACTTAAAATATTTGGTTTTTGTGTCACTTTTGCTCTTATTTTGTGTATTTGTGCCATTTTCTTTGATCATTCATTATTTCATTTGTTTGTTCTTTTTGTCTCCTTCAATAATGTCATTACTTAATAAAAGAGTGACCATTGTAAGAAATGAACCATCTCAATTGCCTTTATATCTCCTCTATATGTGTCAAGTATGTCTATATCTACTTTCTCAATTAGCTTTCATTTTGTGTGTCTATTATTTGTTAGATGCATCACTGTAAATAGCAGTAGCTTGGTCAGTTTGTTCCAATATGTGATAGATTCATTATTACTGGTATAATTCATTTTCTTCTATTTTATTTTGATTACTAATTTTGAGTTTTTTTGTTATGAACTATATTGTTGATGCTATTTCATTTTCTATTTTTCTTTTTTCTTTTTATATAGATGGTGTTAAATCTGATTTTTAATTTAAATCTGTGTTGGGGTGTTTGGTGTCAAACACATGCTCAAGAATCATTAAAAAGAAAAAAAAACACACACACAAATGGCATAACAGGGCACAAACATAACACATGCAAACCTATTTTTTCTGCATAACAGACAAATATCTGATTTTTAATGATGATTGTCATGCTTCTCTTCCTCCAAAATGAGTACTACTGGATTTTTGTAAAAAATTAATGTTCCTTTCTTTTCTTATTAGGTTTTGGATGATGTGTAATTATTGTGTGCTTTATAATCAGGTAGTGAGTGCAAAAATATGATAATGGCAAATGCTACATGTATAAATCAAAATAAATTTCACTACTCTTTGAAAAAGGGCAATCTGTTTGGTCTTCCCCCCCCTCTAATATTCTCTCTACTTGGGTTTCATAGGTTCAATTTGATTTTTTATTCTATATTTTTCAGGTACTTTTGTGTTTGATTCAAAAAGGAAAAGTGCTCCTAGCCTTCAATGAAAGATAGATGCATCAGTTATTGCTTGTGTGAAAGTTTCTGCTCAAGAATGAACAAATGTGCACCATCAGATTGATTCAATCCAATGATTAAAAATGGCTTACTCTCATTTGTCCTACTTGGACATTTCAATGGTTTAGATTTTTTGGGGAATATCAATGCTTCATATTAGTTTTACATTTAGCTTTTCGATTCTCACTCTTAGGATTGAATCAATTCACACAACATCTTCTCTCTCTCACACACCCTCTCCCTCTTCCCACCACACATCTTTCTCTTTCACCAAGCTTTCTCTCTCTAGAAGTTTAATCTCCGGTGGTGATTTTCGGAATATGGCCCCGGTGAGAAGGGGTGATTTCTACCATCTACCTCAATCTCGACCTCATCTCTCTCTCTCTCTACATAGCTCCAAGGTAGAAAGTCATCCTCCCAGTTGTTTTTTTTTTTGGAAGGTGTGAGAATCTAGGGTTTTTATTTGGGTTTTGGATTTTGATATGATAATCAATCTTTGCCTCTCTCTCTTACACTTTTTTTCCTCTCTTTATTGGGTTTTTTTTTTTTTTTTTTTTTTTTTTTTTTTTTTTTTTTTTTTGCGCAGAAACCATTCTTTTTATTAGATGTAGTTTTACAAAAATATTTCTGTCCTGTTTGGTTGCTGAGAAGTGGCAGCAAAAGTAAAGAAAATTAAATTTTAGTTACTATCATTTTTGGGTTGACTAAAAGGTCTGTTATGATTGTATTTTTATCAAAATTAATTTTTTTTTTATGGGTTTTGTACTCAAGAACAAGTGCTGATGTTCTTAATTGTTATTTTTCTTAATCGACTTGGGTTATTTGTTCGAGCACCAATAATCTATCTCTTTATGTTTTTCTGCTCTATCTTTAAGCACCATTATGTTTTTTGCTTCATATGGTGCAACGACTTCAACGATGACAATGGAGCATATTAAGGTTGTGGGTATTCGTCTTGGTCTTGCTAGCTCTGTTTCAATGTCTTGGTCTTGGTATTTTAATTAGTTAGTTATGCTGGATATGTTCAAACCATGGGAAAAGTTGCTAGAAACTTTAATTAATTAGATTTGTAATTAATTATGTTGGATTTGTATTTTAATTAGTTTGTTTTATTGCTAAAATTGTGACAAATTTGAACTATATCCTTTGGTACCTATTAATAGTTGAAGTTATTTGATGTTTTTTCTTCTTATTATTATTATTTGTTGGTTATTGGGTGCTTGGCTTCCATTGGGAAACAAATTCTGTTGCAATTCGAGTGACAATAATAATTGTGTGTTTTTTTTTCCCCTTTTCTGTGTCTTGAGAATATTGCAGGCTTCTAATAATACAAAAAAAACTATCAAATTGGGTTTTTCATTTTATTTTCCTGTTATGAGTTGTCAATTTGATTTTGTTAATGCTGTGTGATCTCCTGTTTTTGCCAAGTGACTTATGCTATTTTGAAGATGATTTTGTTTTTTGGTGACTCTCTCTCTCTCTTCTCTCTCTCTCTCTCTCTCTCTCAATTGATAGTGGCGCATAACTTTATACCATTTCCCTTTTATTGGTTGTTTTTTGTTTAGTTTTCTATCTCATTTATATGAATTAGTTTCCTTTTTGTTTCATTATTTTTTACTCCAATTGGTTTGGTTTAACTTTTTTTTAAAAAATGATTTATTTCTTCTTTATTTCCCTTGGGATTTAATAATCTAGGGGAAAAAAAATAAAAATTAACCACAAATTAGACCCACTACCAAATGCATATCAGGTTTTACAATGTTCCCTAGATGTGGGTGAGTGTACCTTAGTTTGTTTTCTCTTGTGAGCATGACAATCTTTTTTTTTTACAATGTTTTATAGGTTTGGGTGAGTGTACCTTAGTTTGTATTCTCTTTGTGAGCATACCATCTTTTCGTTTTACAATGTACCTTAGTTTTTGTTCTCTTTGTGAGCATGAATCTTAGTGTACCTTAGTTTCAATCTAGACATATCATTTTTTGTGTTTGAATTCTTAATCCTTAATTTATTGTTTCACATTTGAATTCAAGTATGTTGAGAGTGCCATTTTAATTTTATTGTTTCTCAACTGACTGTACGTTTCTCAATCCATATGGTTGCTTCGTTTGATTATTCCTCAAGTGGCATGATTTGCTACCATTTCAGGTTTACTTATAGATGTTGAACACAGTAGTTAAATCTTTGTAGAATATGAGACTTGGCCGATGATTGTAATTGAAGCCTCCATTAAAGTACAAATATGTACAAAGCCTAATTTTTTATTATTATTTGGGAATGTGGATTGGTATATTGTGATAGAAACTTACTTTGAGCTTTGTTTATTAATTTTTTTCCTTCTTTTTTAGAGTCGATAACTCAAGCAGTGCTTAAAGCTCAAACATTACATTTTTTCTCATTTGTTTTTGTTGTGCATGTGTTTCAATTGAATTGGGATTTTAATGAATCAATTTGATTTGGGTAATGCTTTACATTTGAATGACATACTTTTTTTTTCTTTTGTTTCCTGTCAATCACTCATTCATCTTAGTAACAAAATGATTTTGTTTCTTTAGTTAGGTTTTAGGTGTGATTTTTTTTTTTAAATTATTTTGAAATAAATATACTCTGTAGAGTATGGACATCCATGTTGATGATAATCAACTATGAAAGTGATTCGAACTGTGATAGAGTTACCTAAGATATTGTTATTTTCTTTTAGTTACTCTGTGTATAATGGATGTCCATGTATATTTTCCCTTGCACTGTCTACAAACATTAATGTTACTTTTATTAATTATTTTCTTTCCTTTGTTTCGATTGCTATATTTCTATAAATCAATTCTAATATCTGATTTCCTCTTGCTGCAGTTCATCAATTTTTGACGCAGGTCATCAGTTTCTATAGTTAAAGATATTAAATTTTTTGATTTCTTTGATAATATTTTTCATTAAAGTTTTGATAAATATGTCATTTCCTTTCATATTATGCTGTGTTTTTGCTGGTGGTCATCAATTTATAGTCTATAATCAAAGGTATAAACCCCTCTCACACAATTTTTCTTTATTACATCTGTTTCATTCATCATATAATTTTGATAAAAGTTAAATTTTCTCTGGTTTGTTACTTTTGTAGTTATGTTTTTAAAAACAAACTTCCCTCTCCATTTGCATAAAAGATATTAGCAAAATGGGACTAATGAGCAGTAAACCATGATAAAAAAAAATAGTCATTGCTTTAAAACTTTGTGCTTTCATTTGCTTTTCCACTAGATTAT